>PVJA010003079.1:0-98982 GCA_004027025.1 Myocastor coypus
AACAACTAAACATTAACCTTTCTAAATCCACATTACTTTTTTTTTTTTCTTTTCCCCCTCTCTTCCTTTGAAAGTTGACATATTGCATATTGTCCTCACAATCATTCTATAGAGTGTAGTGTGTGGGCATGACCCACCTCCCTATTAATGTTGCATAGAAAAAAGAAAGAAAGAAAGAAAAAAAAACAGGGAAGAATATACTTCTCTTTGGACTAAGAGGAAGCAGATACATATACAATCAAAGGTTTTGCAATTGCAGTGTGCCACCAGTGAAGCTTGTGATGTTGGAGGCTATTGAATCTAAGCCTCCTAAAGCTCATCTCACCAATCTAGCTCTGCGCGGAACTGTTATTTTTTAATAAGCATGGATATTTTAACATTTAAATCCCTATAGAATGTTAACAAACAACAATTATACATTTATACACAAAAATTTAGAAATTAAATCATATACAACATTGTAGAACGCCATTCTTATGACATTTTGTGACATGCTTACATTGTTATGTTTTGACATAACATAACCCTTTTAACCAATCTTCTTTAATACATATGAATTTTTCACCTAATTATTCTTAAATGAGACATATATCACAAGGCTTTCCCCCATTTTTTGAATTTGAAAGTGATATCCATAATAAGCAATCTTTGTTTAACATTGTAGAATACCTGTACACTTGGAATCATGGATATATTTAGGACACTATGAGATTAACAATAATGAGTCACCATATACATGTGCAAACCTTTGTTTTCTAATTTAGTTGAATATCAAAACTTTTTTAAAGAGAAAACCCCATTGTATTTTTTTTTAAAGCCTTTTATCTTTAAACCAATGACCAATTTATTGAGGGTGTCTCCTAAAAGACTATTGAGACTACTGGGAGCTCCTCATTAATGAACAGAAAGGTTGGCCACACCTCTTATTTATCAATAGGACTCTCAATAATTTTTAAATTTTTTTCCTAAGGAATTTTGGCTGAACTAATTGAAACCTTTTGATAAACTGCATATAAACCAATTTTGATATGACTTAGATCCACTAGTAACTTAAGAAAAAGCATGTTTTAAGCCTGTATATCCCATGTTGTATCGGTACCAAGTGATCAAAATGGAAAAATAAAAAAAGTAAACAACAATAAAAGGGGGAACAGCTGTTGACAGAATGACACATGTTATAAGCTAACTTGAGTGACTATCTTATACTATGCCAGCACTCTGGGAGCTGCTTGTCCTCTGGCTCACCTTGCTCAACCATAAACGAAAGAATGCTAAGCCTTTTAGAGACAAGATAAGACCCCAGGTATCCCAGTGCTCAAACTGGGAATTGACTTAACTCCTGCCCTGGTTGACACAAGCCCTCCTACCCAAAACAAACCCTGCCTTTTGTCTTTGTTTGGTCTGAACACTGTTCTTACCTTTATTTGACTGAAACTTTGTACCCCCCCCCCACTTCCCTACTTCTCTCTGCAACCAACTATATGATTGTCATATTATAAAACCTTGTTCCCACTATGAACACCAACCTTTGTTATAGATGTTCTCCCTGGTTACAGGCATGCCTAGTGCTGAGTGTCCTTGCTGATTACAAAAAACAAAGGGCAACTTCAGGCCCTGCAAAATCTCCCCTTCCCAACCCTGGTGCCAAATGTCCTTCCTGATTACAGGCTCAGAGACAAGGCAACTTTCAAGCCCTGCAATATCTCCGCTCCCTCCCTAACCCAGGTGCCAAGTGTCCTCCCTGATTACAAACAACTCCTAAGTCTTTGAAAGTTCCCTTCTCCATCAAAGACAACTCCCAAGGTCCTCCTCTTTCCACCCCTACCCCTGTAGTTTCTCTCCCTTTAAAATTCTTTGTTTCACCTCAGCAGATGCTTCATTCTCCTGACCCACAAGGGAACGTGGGGCTGAGCTGAGCTAACAAAGTGCTTCAAATTTTCTTTTTGTTTTTGTGGGTCTTTTCTTCCTGATGTGCAAGGACACACATAGACAACAACACAGTACACACAAATAGCCATTTTTTTTTTTTTTTTTTTTTTTGTCTTTTTGAGACAGGGTCTCGCTATGCAGTTCAGGCAGGCCTTGAGCTCACTTTTGTAGTCCAGGCTGGTCTCGAACTCGCACTGATCCTCCTGCCTCAGCCTCCCGACTGCTGGAATTACAGGTGTGCGCCACCATGCCCGGCCCCAAATAGCCATCTTTACAAAATTATGAGTGCACTAGACTATATATATCTGGCCTGATTAACTTATATTAACTCTATTATATTTTTTTATAATGGTAACTAGACTAGTCAGATTTTGTGGTCAATAAACAGAGATCTCTTATCAGAAAATTTTTGAAAAAGTAAAATCTCTCATCTCTAAATAATATCTATGCCATATATTTAGTAAAATTTAGTTCAGTTATCATTATATATTTTGCCATCCACTTAAACCTTAGATGTCCATTTTATCAGTTCCTTTAATAAGCCCCAGGTTGGATCTGGCCTTCTTGTTAACTTTTTTTGCAGATCTGATATCATGGTGTAGCCTGACAGCATGTTCTTGTACCCAAATAGGTCGTTTAACATTCTCTGGAAAAACACAAGCATACCCTCTCCCCCAGGTTAGTAGTGGACTGGGTCCCTTCCATTGTCCAGTATGG
Source organism: Myocastor coypus (assembly GCA_004027025.1). Taxonomy (NCBI): domain Eukaryota; kingdom Metazoa; phylum Chordata; class Mammalia; order Rodentia; family Myocastoridae; genus Myocastor; species Myocastor coypus. The sequence continues at coordinate 2,647 of PVJA010003079.1, forward strand.
AAATCTCTCTAAAGGACTCTTTCTAGCCTTTTTGTATGTATTTGATAGAATTCTTTTTTTTTTTTACTGTTGTACTTCTATCTTTTGGAGAATGTAAAAGTAGTGAGTAGTGTCTTATACATGAAGAACATCATTTAATTTATTTTTGAAGGCCAATTATTATTTTGTTAGCTTGCCTGTCACTGACAATCTTCTCAGTAGCTTGCAGCAAACCTGCTGCACAATCTTGGAAAGGTTCGCTAAGGCCTTGAGTAATGGAAGCCAAGTGAAAGAATATTTTACTCTTATAAGGAAGTTTCCACCATGCCCTAAAGGTAGAGCTCTTAGTTTGCTACATAATTGCAATGTAAGGGTCAGTTGGCTGTTTGTGCTAGCAAAACCATCCTTTCCAATTAGCAAATCTTTTGTAAAGGCTAAATTATAAAACATATTTCCTGCCTTTTTCTGGCCCTATGTATGTTCTTTCCACAACAGTCTCCTGGATTCAAACATGTTTTAGCTATTTCTTTCAACTTATTTAGGGCCATAGTCTGTTGTCCTAGCATTTCTACTAAACTCAAAATGAAGGGAGCAGTAGGGCCATAAGTGGCAACAACTTGTTTTAACTCTTTTAAGGTTTTAAGAGATACAGATTCATGAAGACCTACAACTTAGTTTCAATCTGTGATTCAGTGAAATTTTCCTGAGCTGCCTTGGTCAGGATTGCAGTTTATGGCTCCATAAAACACATTGGGTGTTTTTGTTTTGCCCAGATATTAACCAAAGACACCATCTTGAGCCTAACAAATTTTCAGTGCCAGCAATGCACATAGCCAGTGCCAAGGCCACAGGATACCATAGTCATGACCCTCCTAGGTAGCACCAGGCATACAGGACTGTAGCTTGTGGTATGCACCAATCTCTGAGGCTGGATGGGCCAAACAGATTGGCAGGCAGCTGGGCAATCCCAGCTGGGTTTGCCTAAGACTAGAACCCAAAGGTGTCTTGGAGCCCAGTTTGTGCCCCTCCCCCTGGCAGTGCTGTGCTGCTTGGAATCAAAAGCTTGCAATTTAAAAAAACGTTTTCTTTTGTCCTCTAATTGAGCAAAACTAGAGGGTTTAAGCTCTACCTGCTGTACATTTGCTCTGCCCTCCTTGTCCCGTTTTAGTATCCTACACTAAGTCCTTTATGATAGTCTTAGAAAGTAGCACAAATACAAAAACAAAAAACAAAACAAAACAAAACAAAACAAATATTTTTATATACATCTGTCAACATCTATGGTTCTGGAAACCTTTTCCCATTGTTAATGCAACCGAATCTCCGTTAGGCTTCTCTGAAGCCTCTTTCTCTCTTTGCGCTCCTTTATCTCTCTGGCCCTAGTGAGCCCGATCCTGGTCCTAGTGAGCCTCCATCCCCAAGTTTTATACCTAGTGCGCCAGTGCCAATGCACACCTGTGCCAGCTACCACTGGCTCTAACCACTCCACTCTCCCTCTACCATGTGCGTGCTTTTTGAAAGTGGTTCCTCCACCCACACTTACTTCTTACAGGGGTCCCTGTTCAGGCACCAAATGTAGGGATCCATTGCAAATGGTTTTACCCCAGGGAGACATGGCAGTAGGAATGAGAAAGATAGACAAGAAGATGAAAAGCTGGGCTAGGTAGTCGCCAGTCTGCCTGGTGGGCAAGACGAACTCAATGCATACCAAAACGATTCTTTATTTATACTGTTGCAAAGTTTGTATCACATGAAGCAAGGTTGCCTAGTGATTAATAGCTGGTCTGAACTAGACAGGCTGTTTTTCTCAGCACTAGAGTAGCTTGTTTGCTTTAGACACTAAGGCTCAGTCCTACCTATAAACACTTGATCAAGTTTCTGGCTTCCTGCAGCTCCCAACAGAAAATATCTAAACAAATTGTAACAATGTTTTGATAGCCAGGAACGCAATGTTCTTTTCATTTTCTCAAGATTAAATATACATATCACAATGAAGTTTTACTTTTATTTGAATATATGAAAGACATTATACACTAAACCTATTTTTAGATGAAATATACATACTAATTAATATGGGGATTAATTTATATACTGCAACTTGGTAATTTATTTTGGAAAGTTGTGAGCATTTAATGTCCTTCCGGTGTACTGCTGTATTCTAGTGTCTCCTCCCTAGTCTTTCTCCCCATCCCTATCCACCTCCCATGTTACCATTATTACTGTGCTTTTATGATCAAGCAAACAGACCATAGGCAAAGTACTCTGCTTCACAGTCTTAAAATAACTCTGTAACCTTCTTAATGAGTGAGAATTCCTTCCTGGTGAATGTCGCTTTAGTTGAATTTGCCTAATATAGATGCAAGCCCATCTAGCCTCCATTTGACATTTGTTACTGAGGGCTAAAATTTGTTGAGAGTCTTTTCTTACTTCAGGTACTTTACCTGTGGATACTAACAGGCAGGAAGGGTTTACATGATCTGAATCTGTCCAAAGAGCTATTAGGTTGCAGAGCTCTAATTTGCCTGCAAGATTTTCTTGTCCCAAAGTCCTGTTGGTTCCCTTAGGGCCACAGTGTACACAGAGCTTGCTGAGGAAGCAACACCTCAGAAAAGAGGCAAAATGTGACAGAAGCTAGGCATGCCACAGGATAGATGTGGCAATAGCCACAAGAGAGTTCTGGAGTGCCCTTACAGAGGCCACAGCACTGAATGGTGAGGTAGGAGCCTCAGGCTGAGAGCACAGTAAAGGGTAGAGCTGGAAAGGTAAGGCACCTTATCAAAGCTAAAGGAGTACTCTTGATTGGTGGTTTATGTTTATACTGCTATAAAGTCAAGAGGAGGCTGGAATCTTAGATAAAGAAATGGGAAAGGATGGGAGGATGACATCCCTGCAAACAATTTATTAAGCAGTAAAAATGAACCTGGTATGCAGGATGGCAGGAAAAACAGAAACTGAGGACCTGATTTGGGAGCAGATACAGGATAGGTTTACTAACTTGTGTAGCTAGGATGTTGGGAGGTGCAGGGAGGGTTGTACCACTATGGATAGGGTGACCCTGGGAAGCAAAGGTGGCCCATGGGCAGTTAGCCCAGAGGAAAGGTTGTTATTTCTAGAGAGTTAGATTTGGAATGATTTGCTTTGTGTGAGGTCGTTAATTTTTTTAAAGAATAATCCTAGTAAAGGTCAGAGAGTTGATGCCAGAGATTCAATAACCTTTGTAGGTGAAAGTCAGCCATGCGTGAGTTTTTTAAAAGCCATCCACCCCCAAATTTCTTGAGTCCAGACCCTTAGAGGTGGAGGCCAGAACCCTTAATATAATCATTCAGTACCTGTGTGGGGATTCTGCTGGGCAGGCACAGTTGAGAAGCACTGGGGAGGGTTTGTTTGCAGGATGAAGGCAAAACAGTAACAATACCCCCTCATTATCTTGGAGGAGTAACGAGCCATCTGGGCTTCTCTTTTACATTCCCAAACACGTATTTAATATTGTACAGATTTCATTACTATGTAATTGATACTGTACATTGAGAATCTTCTGATTGCTTTAGCAGGCATTTCTCTCTCTCTCTCTCTCTCTCTCTCTGTATTTTAGGGAAGGGCCTACAGGGTGTTGAGGATGTCAGTACTAGATCAGACTCCTTGTGATCTGCCTGTTTACAGCCTCCTAAGAGTTGGGATTACAGTCGCACAACCACGCCTAGTCTTAGTTGCTATCTTAGAGCGCCCTGGAGATGGGCCCGGCCGGGCAGGTCCAGGGATTAAACCCCCAGCCCCTGTGACTGACTGCTTGCAGGCACTTTAATCCACTGAGCTATTCAGCCAGCCCCTATTTATCTCTTATGATTGAATGTTAAAGATTCAGAAGGTATAAGAACTCTCCAGTTCCAGAAACAGATTTTAATCCAGGGGTTTGCAAGCATTCTCTAGTACCAGACAACTTACAGAAAATGAAATTTTAATGGGTAAACAGCTGAAAGTCAAAGCATAGTGAGAGAACTATATCCCAGAACACGTCAGTTTTCCACTTGCCAGGAACAGAAACTTTGGAGACTTCTTCTAGATACCAAAATCTCTAGTCAACCTCCTTCCTTTTGAATAAGGAAGGAAGGTTTTTGAGCACAGAAGTAATTGATCTAATGTGCCATAACTCAGTGAGTTTAATCTCCTAAATACTTACACAGTTTCCCTTAATTCACATGGTAATGCCTCCTTCTTTCTCAGTCTATCTCCCCAAATGCCGTTTCCCATTCCAGCAGACAGGAGAACAGGAAATCAAATACCCATAGCAGGTATAAGGTTAAGTGTGAGAAGAATCTGTGGTTCCTGCCTGACCTGAATTCAGTGTGTCCTCTACTGGGATCTCAGTTATCTGTGCTGCTCCAGTTTCAGTCTCCCTGGAAATGCTGAGTGGCCTGTACAACCGTTATCTAGCCAATGCAGAGAAATTTAAAAAACCTTGTTAATTTTAAAGGGGAAGTTTCAGTGGTTGACATTTTATCAGCAGACAAGTAGGGAAACATTTAGAGACATCTGCAGCAAAAGTAATGAAACCTAAGGGACTATCATCGAAGACATGATTTGTTAAAGAACTTTTTCATAGTTTTTGTGACTGTCAAAGGAGGACACTTTCAGCACTTTGCTACTTAGAAGGCTTTTAGCACCTCACTTGCACTTTCCAGTTTCCCAAAGTTGTCTCCCCGCTCTAATTCAACTCCTTGGAATTGTTTGTGACAATAGACAGAACCACAATCTCTACAGGCACTAAGATAAACTTCTGACAGGAAGAGTTGACCTTGATTTCCTATCTTTTACAATTTATTCAGAAACTTGAATTTATTCAAAACAACTGTATCTGGAAGATTTTACTGCTTCCCTTTCGTGTTATTTTCTTGTACAACGTGCTTTTCCTCAGTTGATTTGCTACTATTTGGTTGCATAGTTACAGGTTTACATGGGATGGTAGACAGTCGGTCCATTTCCCTACTGATAATGCAGGAACATATTCAATCACTGAAGACTCAATTTCTCTTGTTTTAAAGGAGGCTTTGAGCAAGGTTTTCTTTTTAATGCCAGCTGATTCTGCAGGCTTCTATTTAATTCAAAACTTCTCCAGGCCTCAGAGAGAAGTTGTTATGTTAAATTATCTTCCAACACCCTGTAAGTATATTCATTTCTGCCATCCTTGCATATTTTCTTCATTAACATTATCAGGAAGGACTGAATCGTTGCTTCCATGTGAAAACCATACTCTAATTCCATCTTGATTTAAAGCAAGGCAGCAGACAGCCAGCTTGAATGGAGCCTGTCCCTGGCTCTGTCCTCTGAACCTAGGGAAGTTCCCAGAACCCATCTCACACAGGAGTGCTAAAATCAAAACAAGAAGTTCAGCAAATAAATAATTCAACTAATATATTCAGTCTTGAATATTTAAAAATTCATATTTTACAGGGGTTTCAATTGACACAGTTGTTTACATTTCCTCCTGCGTTATCCTCCTTACATCATCAGGAACCAAAGCAGGTGTGAACTGAAATATACATACATTCATTTCCAGCCTCAGCATTCACTCCTCTCCCCACCCACCCTTCTATCTTTGGTTGCTTCTCATCTTCTTTCACCTTCTTGGATCTCAGACTGTAGCAGGCACTTGGCTGTGTGTACCAAGGAGTGGCTCATCCAGACTATGTATATTGTTGCAGTGGCAGGGTCCAAGGTATGTGAGCACAGTCTCAATAACACACCTTTGATGTACACAGATTTAGCAGTGCATGAAGCATTCGCCCTTCATCAGCCACCAGTCTCCCATGCTTGATGATATATATGGGGCAGCTCCCTCTACCAGGAAACTCAAAGGAGCACTTTGAAGAATGCTTGAACTTGGTCTTTTCAAAATTCTCTGGGGAAAAGCATCACCTTGGCACCTGTTAAAATTCAGAGTGCTGGATTCCAAACAGATCCATCAATGTGAACCTCTAGAGAAACATCCTGGGAATCTGTATTTATGTCATTGGCCTCAGAATGTTCTTTACAATCAGGTAAGGCTGGAAAACACTGGTTTAGGAAGACTCCTGTTGCTTTTCCAGACTCATTGGTAGTGTTTGTGGAAAGATCCAGAGACCAATGTATAGGGCAGCTCTGTAGTCCAGAAGCAGATCAAGGGGAGGCTGGTCACTAACAGGTGCACTCAGGCTGTACTCTTGGACCCAGAGAGTTGCTCCAGGGAACTGGGGCACTGTGTAATTAATGGAAGGAAGATGACTATCATGGCTCAGACCTGGTGTAGTGTACCTGAGGCCTGCAGTTTGGATGTATTTTCCTTCCAAGATGGTGGCCTGATCCATTACTGGGACAATACACAGAACATTTTTTTAGCTAATGGAGAATCTTCTCTGACCTCACATAGTCATGGAGAGAAGATAGTGTTCAAGCATCTGAGGTGCAGGAAGAATGCAAAGCCATAGAAGCTGCAACTTGAAGCACACTCATTCCTGCAGTTACATCAGACAAGTGTTAGGAGACAATATATAGTACTTTCATTGGTGTTTACCACAGTACAGGTGTGACCAGTATCTCAAATTGTTATTTTCCTGTGTGATATTAAGTATTTATAGAATAAATTTGAACATAAAATTTTAAGTTTTCAATGATCTCATGCATTTTTAATTTTCTATAGAGGATAAATGATAATTGGCTTGAAATAAAACCAAAGTCAATTTTCAGTTATAAATAATTGCTGTGTTTCTTATATCCAATAATTTAATTATCTCACTCTACAATTGATGAATTTGGAAGAACATGAAAAATTACATTGGCTATAGCTGTGAATCTAGTGATGTAAAAATGTTGGGTTTATGTATGATAATTTGATTCATATGCAAGTCAAAACATGCATTTTTAAATCAGCAGATGGTTTAATATGCTTTTCATGCCTATAAAAAAAGTACGAGTTATTTTTCGCCTTGTCATTCATTCTGTCAGCAGTACTAATTGTGAATTCAATGAACGTGGTGCATTTGGGTATAAGACAGTTACAAATGCAAAAAGAAAATATGGTCCATTTACAGAAGATAAAATGAACTTTAACAAATTTTTCTTACATTATGCTTTGAGGAATATTTCACTAAAATTGTATGTCATTTGAATTTTCATTACTATAGTAGACTTCTTATATATAAGAATTTCAGAGGTGCTTTGCAACCAATATTATTGAACTTCTATGACCATTTTTTGAAGAGAATATATAAAAGCAATATAAAAGGAAAGATTAGAAATAATACAGAACTTCACTAAATAAAGTAATATGAATTCAACAGTGTTAGTTGTATTGCATGATGTTGTCTTCTTATTAGTGGTTCAGATTACCAGACGTATGCATGCAAAACTATAAGAAGAAAGAAAAAAGTTATAAGATATTAAGAAGAGAGAAAAATGAAAAAAGATAAGAAAACACAAACAAAAATTAACTACTTCTTTCCATAGGCAGCAGAAATCCACAGTACAATTATCCAAAACATCTCACTTATAGCCATGATATATCTCTTCCCCTACTCCCTCTCCTGTCCTTCTCATCTCAGTAATTCCTTCCTTTTGAACAGGTTCATTCCCTTTCACAGAGCATGACCTTTTTTTAGTACCTTATTAATTCATTCACTTATTCACTAGATAATATTATACACCCAACATGTGTGGAATATTTGTAAGGCATCATACCACAAAGAAAACTTGATTTCTACCCTCAAGGAATTTGCAGTGTATTTGAAAGGAGCTAGAGCATGGAAATGAAAACAGGTCAGGTGTGTTCTCATTGGCATATAACATCCGGGGATTGTGTTGTGTTCTTGGTGAGAATAGAGATTGGGCAGTGTCTGAATCCCATAGGAGAAGAAGGTCACTTTGAGTTGACCTCTTGTATGGGCCTGGGCATGCAGCTTTCTGGGCTACAGCTTGGAGCATACTGGTACCTCCTGCCAAGGAATATTCTGCTTTCAACAGTCTTTGTTGAGTTCCTAATGATTTATTAGCAAAATATAAGCACAAATTTATTAGGGAACAGCTCCTTTTAAAAGAACATTTGGAAAAATCCTTCAATAAAATGGATCTTTTTATATATAATCACTTATTTTTATAATTTTTTGGAATTCCTAAAATATAGACACCAAAATTCATAGCTCTAATTGCAAACAGAAATTGTATGCATGAAAAAGTAACTCCTTTTCTCATTCCTCAGCCTCTGGTAACTTCTACTTATCTAGGAATTTGAATACTGTACACTAGGCAACTTATATAAATGGAAATAGAGGGGCTGGAGATTTGGCTTAGCAGTAGAACACTTGCCTAGCAATCTGTAAGCCCTGTGTTTGGTCTTCTGCACCAAAAACAAAAACAAAACAAATAAATGAAAACAGAATGTCCCTCTGTGTTTAGCTGATTATTACTTAGCATAATGACTTCAAGATTCATCTATTTTATAGTAATTATCAGAATTTCATTTTCTTAGAATTTCATTCTTTTTAAGGCTAAATAATATTTTATTATGTGTGTGCATCTTCAATATTTTGTTCATTATCTATTGATGACTCCTTGCTTATTCCTTTTGATTATTGTACTGCTATGAATATTAAGGCACACATATTTATTTGGGTGCCTGTTCTCAACTTGTAAGGGTATAGGCTAAATCATATGGCTGTTCTATGTTTAACATTTTGAGGAACCAAAATGAATTGTTTTCCATACCAACTACAGCATAGTGGTTAAGTGCAAAATATAGCACATTCATCTAGTTTTGACTTCATTCAAATAAATGATTCAGACATAGGACAATCTTAGTTAATTTAAATAATTTTTGTTTCTAGTAGTCACACTCAGTAAATTTTATTACTAGAGAAAGGAGGGGGAAATAGAAAAGCAGGAGCTTTTTTTCCCCCCCACAGTTCCATTCTGAGCATACTGTACTTTATTTTATTTATTTTGTTGCGATCAGCACTGAATCCATTCTGACTCATGTTTTCTCCTCTTTACTTCTTTATTACTATCTTATGGCAGGAACCATAGAAAAAAGGTAATTTAACAGGAAATTTACTAAGTAACGATTTGTTGCTTGGGCTGGCCAGATAGCTCAGAGGACTAAAGTGCCTGCTTAGGCAGGTGCAAGGACTGGGGTTTGATACCCTGCCTGCCTGCCAGTCAGCCCTGTCCCCGGGGACACACTGAGATGGCAAATGAGATGGGGTGTGGTGGCCTGTGCTTATAATCTCAGCACTTGGGAGGCTGAAAACAGGAGGATCATTACTAATCCAATCTGTGTAGTAAGACCCTATAGACCCTGTACTAAATACACACACACACACACACACACACACACACACACACACACACGCACATTGCTGAATGCAATGATCACATATAATAAGACACATATCTGGTTTGTCTGCCAATATCCATTTCTATCGTAGGACATGAAGTTCAGTATCACAGAAGCAAAGTTTGGGAAGATAAAAGAAACCAAGTGTTTGACAGAAGATACTGCTAGAAATGATTAGCATGCTCACAAGTACGATATCAGAAGGATCTGAATTGTACTTAAATTGGCAAAATAGCTGGGCTTGGTGATGGATGAAGTTTGGGGAATGGATGCAATTACAATTTTGCAATTATATAGAGATAAAAGGGAGGTAGAACTTCAAAGAAGTAGGTAAGCACTTCTGCCTTAGAAGGATGAACGTGGGGAAGAAAGGGCAGATGCTCAAGGGTGTGTGGGGTAATGAGGATAGATTCTAGACTGAATATCACTCTGTAAATTCAGATGAAAGTTGGGTCTGGTCTGATGGAAATTTCTGTGTTATGTTTGAGTAGTGACAAACTGAAAGTATAATAATTTTTTTTTCTTTCTGCTCAACGAGACCAAGCACACAAAGAAACTTGTTAGTGGAGAAACAGTAACAAAATATTGACAATAGTTTTCTTTGGAATGCTGTCATGAATGAGTCCTTGGATGTTTTCTAAATATTGTATAATGCATATGTCTTAGAGTTGAAGTCAGAACAAAAGTTGATATTTTTCTCTGAAAGGTGAAATTTGAAAGTTCATGTAACATTGATATGATTTTTTTTGGTCTAAGCCACAGAAAAGGATTTAAACTAAATCAATCAGAAAGAAAATTCACTGGATAGAACTGGGTTAGTTAATGGGACCACAGAGAGGGCAGAGAATAAAGAGAGTTCACAACATCTCAAAGGGTAGGCCCTAACTCATCCAGAGGCTCAAGAAATAACTCCATGAGAGTTTCCTATTTTTGTTATCTCTCTCTGCTCAGCATGGAGAAGAGAGCTTCTAATGCTCCAATCAGCATTGCCCAACTCCCAGAAACTGACCTAAGGTGAAGGCAAGGCCTGGTTTCCCAATTTCTACAACTCTAGCTATTTCATTGCTGAGGAAATTGAGATATTATTACCAAATGAAGGTGGAATGCTAGATTTTGACAAAAAAAAATCTATGACTTCTCTGTTATATTTTATGAAAGATAGAATTTTATTGTACAGCTAATTATTTTTAAAGTACAACAATGGTGTTCTAATTTGTTTGATCACATTGGCCCCTTTTTACATTCTTCTCAGAGCCCTAATACCTGGTCTTCTTTAGTGTGCACTGTGAACACAGATCCAGAGAAATACAGGGCAAGTAAAGAACAATTCTGGGGAAATTAGCTAATTATGTTTTAGAAAGACATGCCATTTCATTCACTCACTTTTCAATCAAAGAGCAGAAAGTCCAATATTTATTTCATTAAGTATAACAAAAATCTGATCTAACGTTATATGATTACTAATTAAATATTTCATATTGACTTCATGAAGGATTGAGGTAGGATTGCTATAGTGTGTGGCAAAGCAGGCTGGGAAAACAAGCAGGATCTATCAACTACAAGAACCCAGGATAGGCCTAATAATGCCTAGGACCCCAAATACAGAACCTCTTGTGGGCTCCCACAAAATGTGCACAACATAAAAGAGACAAGATACCAGGCAGAGCCCACTATCATGAGTTTACAGTGTGTTCTAGACCAGGGGTATACTTTTACTTTCGTTCTTTTTCTCTCATTTAGCCCAATTTTAAGCTGCAGAGCTTATTTTTGCCTTACTACTTAAACCTTCAGGTTTTATTTATTTTATTCTATTTTTATTTTTTTATTTTTAGAATTTTTTATTTTATTTATTTATTTTTTTCTTGTTTCAGAACTTTTGTTTGTTTATTTATTTACTTTTATGGCTGGCTCAGCGTGCCCTGAGGACAGGGCTGGCGCAGTATGTGGTGCTGGGGATCGAACAGTGGTCCCTGCAGTTGCCCAAGCTTTCCTAAGCAGGCGCTTTAGACCACTGAGCCATCCCGTCAGGCCCGGGCCCGGTGGGATGGCTCAGTGGCCTAAAACCTGAAGGTTTTAAATAAACTTTTGGCATCATTTTTGCCCTGTCTCATCTACTTTTTTGTCTGAGGTAAGAAGAACCTGGAATACACTTAATCAGTAAGCATTTTCTAAAGAAACTATCCAATAACAGTAATATAGGACCTGCAAGATTATATATGGGAAATAAATTAACTCCCAATCCGCTACATGTCTGATATGCTGAATTTGTTGCCCTCAAAATCAAAATAGGAATTCTAAGAGTAAGAAATTATGTTGAGAAAGAGACAGCTCCTGAGAGATAGGAGGGGATCCCCATGGGTTGCAGTAAACCCCACTTCAGAGAGGAAGTTTGATAGAATAAAACCATAAGGTGGCAGATGCTCCCTCCCATGCCAAGAAACAAAAGGCCTCTTTAAAAAAATCATGAGGTGGGCACAGTGTGGGCTAAAGCTATGATCAATCAAAAAAATTTAGAAGTATAGCTGCTCAGGTAATATAGATCCAAATGAGAAAGCAGGTCAGATAGCAAGTGTACTTGGGAAGAACAAACACCTTTTGTAGGGAAGGATGGCGCCAGTGGTCTTGGTCACCCACTGAGGTGATTGACATCTGACTAGACTTTACTAGACCAGGTGTCACCACTTATCCCTTGGAGAGGTATATAGATCTGGTCATTCCAGATCTTTATCTTGAGGCCTGTAAGTAGACAACCAGCAGTGCTGGTTGCAGAGAAGAAAGAGAAAAATGTGGACCTATCAGAGCAGAGGGGCAGAGAATGACACGGACAGAAAGAGAAGGAAGGCTGAAGGTGGGCAGAGGAGTAGAATAAGTTGGATATGGAGACTGAAAGGCTTGTTCCACATGGCGTCTCATATTACAAAGCTTTATCACATTTACTGCCTAGCCAAGCCAGTATCAGAGAAATATGCTTTACCTATTTTCATCGTCATTTGAAAAACTCATGAACTTTTCAGTAATTAAATCAATCAGCCATTTTCCAACCTCAGATTATAAAAGCATTGGCTGTAGCAGTCTCTAGGAAAAATGTCGCCTTACTTTTCTGCCCCAAAGGGACCAGAACTTATTGACTGAGGAAGGAATTGTATAAAATAATGATTACTTATGTAGGAATTAGCTTATGATTTCTTCGTAGTAAAAGCTGAAATGCTACAAGCTACCAACTAACAGTATTCCTGCATCAATTGCTCTATTCTTTCTATATATGGAAAGAATTACAACCTAACACAAATAGGCTTAGGTGAAGCTTGTCAGGCTTTGCCCCTGATGGGAGAAATCTGCTACTGAAAGTAGATCTTCTTTTTTAAGCCTCAGACACTGGTTATGGTTTGTTCTGGTGTTGGCCAGCGTTGTTTCCTCTGAGTGGGTTCTTGCGGCCGCTTTTCTTTGGAAGTACACTTGCCATTCCTCTATGTAGTCTCAATCTCTCTGAAAGCCAGGTCCACCTATCTCAACATGTGATTCATTGCAAGAAGTAACTTCTTGCTCCAACAAAACTTGGCTGAAAAAAAAAAAAAAAAAAAAAAAAAACTTGGCTGAGGTCGTCAACTAGTCCACTTTTGAGAAAAGGGAGAAGCCCTTAACCAGGGAAATCCTGTGTGGTGATTCACACTCAAGTCCACTTACGTACAACTGCGAAACTCACTAAACAGGAAGATTTTGGGACCAAAAATGCCAGATTTTATGTTTTTCAAGATATTTAAAGTCCTAAGAAAATTCCCATAAGTTTTCCTTCGCCTACAAGACACTGGTGCCTGCTTGGGCGACAAAGGGGCACAATGGCCGCGGTGGGGCGCACAATCACAGCCAGCCTCCCCAGAGGTCAGGAGCCTAGAGGTTGGTTCTAACCTAAAAATCTAGTCTGAGCCGCCACGGGCGCTCCAGGGAGGGTGGTGCGGGGCGGGAAAGCTGATGGCGGTGGCCGGCGGCATCGACCGACGTACGTCCGAAAGCTACTCCTGGGCCATCGATCCTCCCGTTCCCACAGCGAGGACCAGACTCCTTCCTCCGCGGGCGCCGGTTGAGCCACGGCACGGCCCTGGAGACTCCGCCCCTGCGCCTCCTGGCCCGCGTCCTCCTGCCCAGCCCTGTGCTAGTCCCCTACTCGGCATCGCTCTGGCTCGCACGCTTCTGGACGCCCTTCCTTTTCCCAGCGCCGGGGGTTGGACGGGGGAAAGGCAGGCGATCACGGAGTGAAGAAGGTTACAAGCTGCAAACCACGGTGGGCGGAGCTGCGGCCTGGAGGGCGGGCGAGCAGCGGGCGGGCGGGGCCGCGCGGCTGACCGAGCAGTGTGGTGGGCGGAGCCGCGTGCTTGTGGGCGGGTCCTCGGGCGGGGCGAGCGGCAGTGGAGGCGAAAGGCATCCAAGCCAGCATCTCTGCTGCCCTCCTGACTGCCTGCGCCCCGCGCTCTGTGTACGCTACACTCGGTCAGCGCTCGGGGTGGCTCGGCCCGGCTCGGCTCGGTCCGGTCCGGTCCTGCCCGGCTCGGCTCGGCTCGCCTCGGCTCGGCTCGGCTCGGTTCGGCTCGGCTCGACTGGGCTCGTCTGTAGCCCCGGCGGCCTGGGCGCGCGAGGGCTGGAGCTGCGGGCGGCGCTTGCTGGTCGGACCCGAGCCTCGCCGGGCTGCTCCAGCCGGGCTTGGCTGCACACTCTGGCCGCTGGGGCCGGAGCCCTCATGAGCCCGGACGATGTCCGGGAAGCATTATAAAGGTCCTGAAGTCAGTTGCTGCATCAAATACTTCATTTTTGGCTTCAATGTCATATTCTGGGTGAGTGAGCGCGCAGCTTTCGCAGCCTCGGGGCGCCGCGGTCTCTCTAGGGAGTCAGCGGGAGCGGGCCAGGCCGAGGCTCGGGGCGGTGGGAGACGCGGGACAGCCGCGGGGCTGGAGGCCGGGACGGGGCGGCCCCGGCGCCCCTGGCTTCGTGCAAATGGGTGCCTGTGGCTCGTCCAGCACGCACGGAGCTTGCGCCCTGCCCGGGACGCGCGGCTGCTCGCTGGATTCCCGGTGGGCGTGTGGGTGCGTGTGGGGTGCAGAGGTCCTTTCTGTCTGCGATTAATAACTAGTCGCGGACGGCACGGGTTTCAGCGCGTTCGCGCCTCCGCCTCCTCCGGCGGAGTGGCACAGCGGCTGGTTTTGTAAACCCTCGGGGAAATGCAGAGGGGAAGGTGCTTGAGGCTGGTTCCGCGGGGAGCCGGGCCGGGGCCTGAGTCACAGGGCGGTGCTCCGCTCGGCCCCCCAGAGTCTGTTTGGCCACGAAGGTAATTCCGCTGGGACCCTCTCTTTTGTTTTGATTCTTCGCGGGGATCTCACTAACGTTGAGCATCCAGACAAAGAGTTCTGGTCGAGGCGACAGGAATCGGCGATTTGGGAGACTGGGATGTTTTCCTCCCACGACTCGTCCTGGCTTGCCCTCCTCATTGGGCACTCCTTCGTGGGAGGAAAAATGGAGGCGTCGACTAGGGGTCTCCAACTTGCTGCTCGAGGTGGGGTAAACAATGATTTTATGGGGAATCAGCACAATTCATAGCGGTCTGAACACAGTCCCTCTCTATTTGGGTCTCCTTTGATTTCGCTATCAATATTTGTGAGAACTGTTGTCATCCTTTTTTTCTACCACACTTTTACCAGATTCTTTTCTCTTTTTTATAGGAGTGTTTTGTGTTGGTCAGGTGTGTCGAATGAAGGGAAAAGGAAGGGATTGTTTTGGTTCAGCAAGTCTTCTGTCTTCTGTGCTAGGGACTGATAAAAGATTTGTGAGGTGGGCATTTGGATAGAGATTGTACCCACCCGTTCACAGGCTGCGCTTTGGTGTTTGTGCTTGTTTGATATGAGTGTGTATGGTTTGGAGAGAAGATACCCCACCCTTGGGTCCTCCTCAAACAGAAAGTACAGCCTGAAGAAATTACTTGTTTTGGAAATGTTTAAAAGCAGTAAGTAGTCCTATTTCAGAGTGAGGTGTTCTGATTTTATTGACACTTGGTGACTTTGAGAGGTGAGGATTGCTGAATTGGGACTGGCCTTCTATGGAGCCGTGAATCCAGGCTTCTGGTTTCTGTTTCCACGTTTCCAAAAGTTGCACCACTCAGCTACAGGGCAAAAAGCACCCAGGAGCTTCCTTTGCATTTTCTCATAGCATGAAATGAAAAGGAAATCAAAAGATTTGGGCCTGCTTCCCTCATGGTTTGGTGTAATATTGTGAGAAGGCAGAGGCAAGTTTAGCCTTATGGAAACCTTGAAGGAACCACAGATTGCTCATATGGAGAGTTTGGGAACAGAGGCACATCTTGTCTGATTTTGAAAAATCTTTTTTTAGGGGAGCGAGTAGTTTTGTGGGAAGGTTGGAAGTAGACTTAAAGTTGAGGAACTGAAATAGCAACCCCAGGCACAATTATTAAGGAGGTGCTGCTTGTGCTGGCCCTTCCTTACCTTACTTTATTTTATGTATTTAGTACAGGGTTTACAGGCTCTCAGTGCACAGATCCGACTCAGTGATTCACCTGTTTTCAGCCTCCCACAGGGATTACAGGTGTGCACCATGGCCAATCTCATTTGCCATATCAGTGTGCCCAGGGGTGGGGCCCATAGGGCACTGTAAAGGATGGAATCCTGCACCTTGAATCCCTGTGTTGCCTAAACAGGTGCTTTAATACACTGAGCTATCTGGCTGGTCCCTTTTACCCTACTTTATACATGCCCTCCTTCCTTCCTGTGCCCAGAGCTTCTCTATGTGTACCTCCACATAGCTTTCCTATCCTGTTCTCTGTTCTGAATTTACCCATTTAAATTTCAGAGTTTATTAGAACCTGTGGCTAGTGATGGTTACCAGGAAGGTAATCCATTTTATTCAATTGAACCAATTCAGTCTAAGATGTTAGTGATTGAAGAACAGGAATTGGTAACTTGGCAGACTTTTCTCCACAATCACCATGCTACCCTATTGCTAGAGAAGGCTGATTCAGTGCAGTTTCTAACAGACCGGGCTTTCTAATCTTTCACTTTTACACGATGGCAAGAGTGCATCTGAAATGCCTAAAGAAAACAAGAGGTATATAGTTCTGGAAAAATAACATTGAACATTCATTGGTGCCAGTGCTGACAGTCTGGCTCTTACTGAATCCTTACAACTCCAAGAATTAGTGTTCCAAACAAAACTTTATATTATAGCTCACAGGTCTGTGATTTGGCCAGGATCATCTGAGCAAGTCTTATTTGAGGTCACAGATACAGTTCTTTGTTAGTTAACTTCCCTGTGCCTTAGTTTCTCCAGAGTTGGTGGAGCTGTAAAGTTCTTCCTGCTTCTTGACAATGAATGTGTTGAGTTCTAGTAAGCTGGGAAAAAAATACAGGACTTGGGTACTAATACATAGTGGAAGTAGTGTGTACTACATTGGGGCATTACTAAAATACAGACTGGTTCTTAGTGAGTTGGCTAAAGACCAATTTTAATACTTTCATTTTGTCCTCAAAGATTTTTTTATTAAAACTTTCACTAACTTCTTAGTTTGTTCAGTTATTAGTATAATATGCTTGCTTCCTTTTCTGCACTGTGAATCTCAAATGTAGTCCTGTGAGTCATTATATGTATTTTATTATTAGACTTACAATTTCATGTGTAAAATCTGAGTCCTTTCATATAACAGTTTTATTGATATTCTGAGTAACAAAGTCAACACATTCCTTTCACATTAGTTGTATCACAGGATGGTGCGGAAAACTGTATTTTCCCTATCACATATTGGACCAACTAAAGGCAGAGGAAATTGATTCAAATGGTGTTATCATGCAGTTGTATGTCTCAGAAAAGCCTAAAGTTGCTTTGGGGTGGAAGAAGGGAAAATTGCTAAAGTTCCAATAACTCACTGGAAGTTTGAAGGACTTGGGGGAGAGTCAAGGAATTTTTGAGTTCTCTCCTATACCAGGAATATCAACAGTCTTAGCTACCTGAGGCCAAATTTCCTTTTTGTTGTATATTCAAATATTATATTGTGTTACAGGTTTATCCAGAGCTTATGGTACAGTGTTGCATCTGATTTGTTTCTACAGGGCTTGAATTCAGAGAGGAGGGAGATTGAAGGCATTGAGTGGGTATTAAGTAGCAAGCCTTATCTTATGATTCACTATAAGTTGCAAGATGCTCTGGAATGATGATATATCAGCAGTTTATAAGTCATAATTTTTGTTTTAACTTCCTAGACATCTGTTAGCTTCAGTGGCAACCATATGGAAGTCTAAATTGCCTTTTGAATTACAGTGAGGTGGTAGGAAGAAAGCTAAATATGATTATGGAAGTGTCATGTGGGAAAAATGTAAGAAAGGTAAATAGACCTCAGTGAGGAAGGTAACAACATTGGCTTGCTCCTCCTGACGACTGTTTTGTATGGCTGCAAGAAGATGCCAGATGATTTACCCTTCATGTTATCTTGATGAGTAAAATGATGCCAAAGGGAAATGCTGGAGAGCCAAATAATATTCTTCCCCCACCCATGAAATTGATCAGGTACAGTCATTTCAAATGGGTCATTTTGTTCTAATTTCCACAGTAATAGGTAGTCCCTGGCAAGAGGGGAAAGCAAAGTGTTGTTTCTGTTTCTGTTTTTGTCCTTTGTTTTTGTTTTTGTTTTGAGAAGAAATCTTGCCGAATTGCTCAGGCTGATCTCAAATCTTGGGGCCAAGCAATTCTCCTGTTTCAACCTCCCAAGTAGCTGGGATAACAAGTATGTGTAATATGGTTATTTTTTTTAAACTTTATTTATGTTATGGCTGTCCCAGCCTGCCCTGGTGCAGCATGTGGGGCTGGGAATGGAACCATGGTCCCTGTGGTTGCCCAATCAAGCGCTTTAGACTGCTGAGCTATCTTGCCAGCCCCTGCAATATGGTTCTTAAACAGAGCTTTACCATTTTTTTTTTTTTCTAAGCATCTCAAACTGTCTTGTGATGTAACATAACTCTGACTGACAAAGGAATTGGAGCACAGAGATGTAATTTGACTTCACCAACATTGAAGAGACTGTTAGGTTCGCCTTTAGTATCTTTGGTAACTGTAGCCCAGGCTTCTTGGTTTGAAACTTACTTTAATAGATGCTTATTATTCTAAAATAAAACATCAAGTAAGTCATTTACATCTGCTCATAATTGAAAAGTGATTGTATATGCCGCAATTAAAACCACCCACAAGCACAAAAATGTTAGGATGAAATTGTGTTAGCTTTCATCTTGCTGGAACTAAGTATACAATACACACAATTTAGAGATGTTTAATTTTAGCTCACATTTTAGGAGAGTTCAGTCCACAGTCTGCTGGCTTGGTGACAGAAGAGTCATGGTGGAAGGGTGTGGCAAAGTGAAGCTAATTAGTTCATAGTGACTGGGGAATAGAATAGGGATCATCGTTGTAAAGGAACGAGAGAGGGACCACACATACTAACCAGGACCCACCCAGACACATTCAGGAGAGTGCCTTACTAATCTAAGCATTTCTTAATTTAGTGAAATTGGCCAGGATGAACATTCTCAAAGATATTCTTAAATGTTCTTAAGGAATATGGTAGAATAGCTATTATGTATAGTGGTCCCTCACTCACTGTGGAGATTATGTTCCAGACACTCCTGACATTGTGAAAATCAGTGAAGTAGCAATATATTTATTTTAGTATTTGTATATATTTTAAGGCTTTATAAACCCTTGCTACACTCTTATTAACATTTTTCACACTTTAAAAACACTTCTATGGGGCCCGGCGGGATGGCTCAGTGGTCTAAAGCGCCTGCTTGGGAAAGCTTGGGTGGCTTCAGGGACCATGGTTCGACCCCTGGCACCACATGCTGCGCCAGCCCTGCCCTCGGGATGGGCTGAGTCGGCCATAAAAAATGAGTGAATAAACAAACAAAGGTTCTGAAACAAGAAAAAACAAACAAACAAACAAACAAAAAAACCCACTTCTAATGTTCTTAACCATTTATCTTTTTTTTTTTTTGGCGAAACGGGGATTGAAGTCAGGTTCTTGTGCTTGCCAGGGAAGGAAGCACTTATTCTACTGAGCTATCTCCCCAGCCCCCCCAACCATTTTTTAAACTCATAAACCTATGTAATTTTAACAACATATGTGTACTGTTCGATACTGCAAAATCCTTCAATATAGTGAAAAATCTGATAAATAATTTAGATTAATTTTGAAAACTCTGGAAACTGTCTGTGAAAATCAAACCTCAAAATAGTGAGGGTCTTTGGTAGTCTACAGAAAATTTATCAATGAAAGGTCAAGTATTAAAGATGATATTCTTGAGTCCACATGTTTCTTTGTACACACAGTACTGATGACTATCTTAAATTTCTTCAGACTTCCTGAATCACCATACTTAATTGTGTTTCAAGGGCTTCCTGTGTATGTTCTTTCAGTCATTTTCATAAGGCTAGCATATCTATCATACATTGTCTAAAGCACAGTAATGTTTAATAAGTTTGTTTTATAAATGGATTACAGAATTGTTGACAAGTAAAAGGGAATCATCTCTGACTTCCTAGGGAAATGCTTCTGTAAAATATCCTGCAGCCTTCTAAAGGCTGAATCTGTTTTGGGCCACTGTAGTCATTGTAGCTTCACCTATCCTGAAACTAGACATGATCTTTCTCCTTGTAATTTGCATTTATCTATGCTGTTTTTGTTGATTTTTAATTTTTACTTTGAAACACATTTCATACTGTAGGGATTCGTTGGTCTCTCAATGTGATCTATGGGACCTTGGGGAGAAAGGGCAGTGGGAATGAGGAAAAGACACAAAGATAGGAGCTGGGTCAGGTGGTGGCTGACAGCCTGGTTGGCAGAAGACCCTAGAACCACAGTAGGGGTGTTTATACCTCTGCAAAGTTACAAGATACAGTGTTGCCTAACGTTTAATAGCCAAGAGTATCCAGGCAAGATGTTTTTTCAAGACTGAGGTACCTTGACAGCATTAGGCAGTGAGGCTTCATCCTGCCCTCCCATGTAGGATCAATTTTCAGCTTTAACAGCTCCCAATACATACCTATAGAAAAATTACAAGTGGTACACAGAATTTGTTTTTAATCCTGAGTTATTTGAGGCAGAGTTGTTAGTATCATACAAACATATTTCCCATGAAATAGGATATTCTTTTATTTATTTTTTATTTTTATTTTTATGGCCAGCTCAGCCTGCCCTGAGGGCAGGGCTGGCGCAGCATGTGGTGCCGGGGATCAAACCACGGTCCTTGCAGCCGCCCAAGCTTTCCTAAGCAGGTGCTTTAGACCACTGAGCCATCCCTCCGGGCCCTGAAATAGGATATTGTTTTAAGCCAGAAAATCACATTGATGCATAGTCCTTGGCTCTCATTCTCTTTCTAGTAACACAAAGGAATCCAGGTCAAATCTCAATATCATATTTAGTTATCTCCTTTTAGTTTCTTTTACACCATCACTTCCATGATCTTGATAATTTTGAAGATTATAGGCCAGTTATTATGTAGTGTGTCCTTCAATTTGGATTCACCTTTTCATTTCCTCAAGTTTAGATTCAGGCCATGCATCTTTGGTAGGAATAGTTCAAAAGTGCACTGTGTTGTCTGTCCTGCGTCAGATGGCACTGATTTCTGTTTGTCCAACTGACAGTGATTGTTACTTGATTAACATATTTTCTGTCAATCTTCTCTGTCGTGTCATTACTTTTTTTCTTTTGTTATTTATAAATGTTTTGTGGCACATTACTTTGGAATTATGTAAGTAGCCCATTTCCCATCAGATTTTTAATTAGTTAATTAACATAACAATCTATGGTGCTCCTTTTTTTTTTTTTGTTTTGGTTTTTTGAGAAGAGATCTCACTATGTTGTTCAGTCAGGCCTTGAACTTTGCAGTCTAGATTGACATCAAATTTCAGGTGATTCTCCTGCCTCAGCCTTTGAAGTGCTAAGATTACAGGTTATTGGTGAAACTGAAAATGTTGCATGCTGTTGATTTAAGCCTCTTACAGCTCATTGTACTAATCTAGCTCTGCATTTTATACCTCGTAATTAAGCTTTTCTGTTGGGTGATTGAGGGCAAGTTAAAGCAAGACCTGTTGAACAAAACTTTCATCATTTGTATTTTCCAAGGTCAAATCTCCTCAGGATTAACTTTGGAACCAAATACAATGCTTTGTAGAACTGTTGTCAGTGTCAGCTATTGGGACGAGTCATGGCCATTGCTTGACCAGTTTGCTCTCTGAAAGCCTGAGAGAATGTTTTCTCCCCAGGTGACTCTCCCTAGACACACTATACTTCACTTATCCCTTTCCTATGAGGTCCCATAATCTCCTTGACTAGAAAATTTTGGAAACCACTGAGTTAAAAGACGTTACAACACAGGTTCTGTTATGTTCTGAGTCCTCACTGATCTTGAAGGGCTAGAGGCAAAATGATGTCTATCCTGGTGTTAGGTCCGGGAGACGTCGGGAGAAGGATGAGCCAAGAGTCGGTGCCTCAAAGTGTAACAGAGCTCTTTTATTGCAAAGTGTAACAGCGCTCTTTTAGCTGTGCCGGCACAGGGCCACCCCCTGGAAGAGTGACCCTGAGCGGCTGTGTGAGTGGGTTTTTATAGGTTGCTTATGCTAATGAGGGATTCAGCAAGCAGGTTTTACAGAAGCCAATAGCGTACGTTATTCAGGGGATTGGAGGAGGCGATTGGGGTGTTTCGGAATGGCGCGAGTCCCGCGGGCAGCCAATGGGAGTGCGGTGACCTCATCCTAACCGGGGGGGTGGGGGGTGGGGGGATGTCGAAACTTAAACATTTTTGGGGAAATGGAAACTTAAGGAAACAGAAACTTAACTGAGGTCTTAACAAGAACTAAGCAAACGGGAACTAAGCAAAGCAGGGATTCAGACGCAGGGGCAAACAATATATATATATATGTCAGTCCTAACATTGGTAGCACTTGTTTTTCTCCAATTTTTGGTCTGTTAACTTACATTCTCAACCCTCTAGCAGAGAAGCTTCATGATACTATTACTCTATAACATAGGTAATTGAGCTCAACATCACTGCCTTTCTGAATGTCAAACATCTTCCTTCACTCATTGATATTCTAATAAATCTCTACATACTGTGATAAAAACAGTTACACATTTTTACATAGCCATTTAGAAATCTAAGGATGTACAAAAATTGTAGCCTGTCAAGCCTATGGCATTTTGCCTAGTCTCTTACTTCCAATTAGTACCTTTTAATATTTTTGTTAAGCAACCATTTACTTGAGAGAGTATAGTAGTAACATTAGAAGCAGTACACATCTAAAAGTCCAGAATGATGTGCATTCCAAGCATAGTTTTAGTGTTGCTTCAAAAGTCTTTGATTTCCATTCAGCTGTGTTATGCTTTTCCATTTTTTGTTTCTTCTTTAGATTTCTTGTACTAGGGAGACTACATGATATTTACAAATGTAGGTGTGGTTTATTTCACTTATATGTTTAATATACATCCATTTAAATATAGTTTATCATTCTTTATAGCTGAGTAACATTCCATTGTATAAAAATACCACATCTTTTTTAACCATTCTTGAAATGATGGGCATTTTGGTTGTTTCCAAGACTTAGGTGTTACAAATTGGGCTGCTATAAACATAGGTGCACAGATATCACTATGGTATGATGTCTTCAGTTCTTCTGGGAAAATTCCCAGTAGGGCGAATAATGTTATGTTGGTAACCTTTCTGTTACTGGGACCAGATACTTGAATTAGTTGAAAAGGAAGAAAGGTTTATTACTTTGGCTCATAGTTTGAGTCCATGATCACTAGGACTGTGATGGTGCTGTGTGCTACAGCAGGGGTGTCTGTTAAATAAAGCTGCTCACCTTGTGGTGGTTGGGAAGCAGAGAGTAGAAGGAATTGGCTAGTTTCCTGTATTGCCTTGAAGGTCATTCACAGTGACCTCATTCCTGTCAGGAGCTTTCACTACTTAAAGGTTTTGCTACTTCCCAGTAGCTCCATAGGCTGGTACCTAAGTCTTTAATAGATTGGTCTTTGTCGGGAACACTTCTGAACCACGACAAAATTTCTGTTTAAATTAAAGAAAAAGGAAGCTTTTAGGTATTTTTAAATCTTGTTAAGAAAGTATATTTAAAACATTTTTCTGCTTGTATGGATTTTTAGTCTGACTCATTTCATGCAAGGGAGTCCCCGTCACTAACTTAGGGTGATTTCTGTATGACTAATTGATATTTAATTAAATTAATTAATTTATTTTTAATCATCATCTTTTTTTTTTTTTTTTTATGGCCTGCTCAGCCTGCTGTGGAGGTGGGGCTGACGCAGCATATGGTGCTGGGGATTGAGCCATGGTCCCTGCAGTTGCCTAAGCAGGTGCTTTAAACTGCTGAACCATCTCACCAACCCCTGATATTTAATTCTTTTGTAGTCATACTCGGAAGTTAGAAAACCTTGGTCTTCCCACTATGTCATCTGATTTAGTAGGTCTATGTAGGGTGGATTTTTTTTTTTTTTAAATTCTACAGGAGATTCTTTTGCATTGCCAAGGTTGAAATGCTCTGATTTGTTTTTCTTGGGGGAGATGCAATTTTTCCCCATCTTTATTCTCTGAAGGAAACACATGGAAGGTGTAGAGCATGACCAAAAATTAGCACATAAAGCTGGTGTTTCTTATAATAAGAAAAAGGCTTTACTCAGTGGAAGTTTTAATCCAGAGTTATCAGTTTATTTTTAAGCCTAAACATAATAGGAAAATCCCTTTGAAGAGATTTTATTTATTTATTTATTTATTTATATTTTAGGGAAGGGTTGTAGTGATCTGCCTGTTTACAGCCTCCCAAGATCTGGGATTACAGGTGTGCGCCACCACACCTAGTCTCAATTGCAGTCTCAGCATACCCTGGGGCTGGGGCTGGGGCTGGGGCTGGGGCTGGGGCTGGGGCTGGCACTGTAGGCCTGGTGATTGAACCCCCAGCCCCTGTGCCTGCTTGTAGGAGCTTTAATCCACTGAGCTATTTGGCTGACCCTAAAGGTAATTTTTTATACTATAATACAAACACCAACAATTAGCATCCTATGGGAATAGAAACTGGTTATCCTGTTGATAGGCTAGTGAAGAATTGAACTTTTCGTCCTGGGCTGTGGTGTCTCAATTGCCTTGCACACTTCAGTGCAGATGACAGGCTCTGACCACAGACACTGGATGGAACCCAGCACTCCATTTTCCCTTGAATGTCACTCTCACTACCTGCTGCTGCTTTTCCTTTTTCCTTCAGTTTCCCTGGGTTTCTACTGAGGCTCAACCCTGTCTGCACTCCCTATGCAGGGAGGAGAGGGTCTTTTTGGTTGTACCCTGCCATAGCTGACTCTGTTATAAAGTTGTGGAAAAGACATTTGTTTTCCCAGATCCAAATTTGCCAGTACTGTTAGTAAAAAAAAATGGGTAACAGCAAAAATCAAAGAGAAGGCTCAAGCATGACTCTCTTTTCTTTAGGAAGGTTTCAGTGCATGCTAGTGTGTGCATGAGTTTTCCCGTTACTTTTTTCTTTTTCTCCTCCCTTTTCCTGTCCTTCCTTCTGTTCTTCTTTCCACTTTACTTTTTAGAAAGTTAGGCTTTTGATTATGCTGACCTCCTAAAGTGGAAATCTTTTAAAAGAAAAAAGTTGGAATAAAAACTCATTATTTTTCTGAGGTATCTACTGAGGTTACCACCATTTTATCAAAAGCAAAACAACCGAAGAAACAAAATAGCATTTAAGCTCCGTGGTTATCCTTTTAATAAACTTGTAATATATGTGCACAGACCTGTTAATTACAAATTGTAATATATAATTTTTATTTTTATTTATTTTTAGGTAGGGTCTGTAGGGTGTTCAGTGTCTCACTACTAGATTGGACTCATATTGATCCGCCTATTTACAGCCTTCAAGAGCCGGGATTACAGGTGTCTGCCAACATGCTCAGTCTCTGCGTGTCCCTGGGGCATGGCTGGGATGGCAGGCCTGGGGGTTGAACCCTGGCCCCTGTACCTGCTTTTTTTTTCTTTTTTTCCTAATTTTATGTAATACAATCACTAAGCTCAGTATCAACATAGTGTTTGGAAAAGGATGGTAAAACATTTTAATTCCCATACTGAAGATATGTAGTGCTGTTCTATATTGATTCCAGCTATTTACTATTTAGAAATGTATTATAAGACGTAGGGCTCTTTTACTTGTCTAATTTTTTTCTAAATTACACTTGGCAGTAAGGCTTGAATTTCTAAAAATCTGGAGGGAACAGCTGGTGCTCTAATAAATATTCAGGCCAGTTATTTTAATGCTTTGCACTCAATTAAGTCATCCGAATAAAGGAGGCATGCTTGACTTAAGCATTTCTCGAAGTAAAATGTTTACTTTCAACAGAAATTTTCTCAAGTGTTAAAACCCTCACAAAAGCAGTCTTCTTGTGAGGCTGTAAACCGTGAATCACTAGGAGTCCAATCTAGTAGTGAGACTCTGAACATCCTATAGACCCTTCCCTAAAACACAAACCAACAAACAAAACCTGTGCCTACTAAAAAGCAGTCTTAAAACTTCATTCCACCAAGTAAATGACTTCTTGAGGAGACCTTTCCTGCAAAAATTAGCTTTGTTTTAAGCTTTTGTTGTATCAATAAGGTCTGCCCCTTTAACTTACGAGGAACACTGTTCATTGACTCTTGTGTAGCACTGTGTTAGAGGGTGACACAGCTTCTGCCTTCGCTTGGGTATTCTAATGCCCTGGCCATAGGCTGGCAGAAGATTCTGCTGTTATGGAGTTCGGACTTCAAATATAGCTTGGTTTTTAGTCAGCTGCATTTCCAGGCTTCTGATCTTCCATTACTTTCCTAATCTGGTTAACCCTTTTCACATTTGCAAAATGGCATTGTACTGGTTATTGTGTCAACTTGAAAAGTTTAGTAGTTTAATTAAGTGACTCAACAGGGAGCCAGGATTCCTACTTTGTAAATATCCAAGTCCTCTGTAAGAGGAGGTCATGGATAAGATGTGAGTTCTATACTGCCAGCCCCAGGGTAGTTTGTTTACAATAGAAGGAGGAGAGGCTGGCTAGCAGCTGCTGCCCTTCCCTTTGCTCTTTGCTGTTTTCTGCGGCTATGAATTTCACCTCTGCCATGTGTCACTCAGATATTTTGTCCCAGCCACAAGTAAAAAGTAACTTAGACAGGCACGTTTGGTAATACTAATATTATTATTTTTGGATGTTAGGGGTTGAACTCAGTGCCTTGTACATGCTAAGTAAGCAAGATCTCTATCAAGTTATACTCCAAGCCTAATTAATATTATTTAAACTTTATGTATATATACATGTATTTGGTACAGGGTCTCACTGCATAGTTCGGACTCACAGTGATCCTCCTGTTTTCAGCTTCCCTAGTGTTGGGATTATAGGTGTGTGCCACCTCTCCAAGCTCAGTGGTCAGCTCAGTACACCTGGGGGCAGGGCTGGTGCTGCATGTGATGCCCGGGATTGAAGCCCTGGCCCCTGTACTTGCCTAAGCAGGCAGTTAGTCTGCTGAGCTGTCTCACTGGCCCCTAATTGGTATTATTAATAGGAATATTAAGATCTAACATTTAACTCTGACACAAGGATGAAAGGACATAGTGTGTGTAAACTACTTGAAATAATCTTTAGTTTTTAGCAATTATTACTCTGTTTTCTTTAGCAACCATTGTATCTTTTGATTGGCTGGTTGGGTGTCCTTAACTTCCTTCAGAACCATTAAAACAGTTTTTCACTAGAATGTCCTTTTTTTTTGTTCACTGTAGTGTTCTGCCCACATAAGTGCATTTTCAAAATAACTAAAGGAGAAAAAGATCTAACAAATGTTCACAATGTTCTTTTCATTTTCTATGAATGGCATATAATTTTTAGAATAGAAACCAGACCATGATTTCACTGCTATTGTTCATTGTTAATTTTCTCAGTTTTCTTCACCCAGTTAGATTCACTCTTCATTATGTTCTTCACAAAACCATATTGTCTTGTATTAGTATTTTGTGCTGGGGAAATGGGCTTTGCACGTTAGCTCTGGTGTTAGGCCTAACACTTGGTGAGGATGGGTGGATAGAAATATTTTATTAGCTGTTAAATGAGGACATTCTGGAATTGTCTATCTCTCTTCAATGTTGTACTTTTGGATTTTTTAATGATATATCCCTTGTATTTTGTTTATAGTTTTCCTTCATCACAGAGACAGTTTTCCTTCATCATAGAGACACTTTCATTTAGAAAGGGGAGTATATAGTCAATGATACAGATATCTCAGTTTTTCCTTGTGCATGCTTCCGTTTGATGTAGAACTAGTGTTTCGGTTGGAACTATCTGGATTTGACTAAATGGGTCACCCATCATGATGAATTGAGTGACTGCTGGGACACAGGGTGCTTGTGCCATTTTGCCCCAGTACTGTCACCTGGTGCAGAAGATAAAAGGTGTCCTATTTCTGAGCATATTCTTTTTCAACTGGGCTCTTTTTTGGGACAAAAGGCCAACATGTACTAAAGTAGTAGAGGCATATTAATTTAGCATAGCTTGACCCTGCTTGCCAGTTTTTGTGTCTGGAGGATTGAGTCCCCTGATGTTCTAAATGCTAAAGCCCAGAGTACCAGAGGACAAACTCTTTTGCTATTCTAGAATTTTCAGGTATTGGATGCTACTGTGGTCTTCAGTTTAAAATGTATATTTAGGTATGGTTGTTGAGTAGGACAGAGATACTTAAACATCTTGCTTCTAGCTTATGCCATTGTTTTTTTGCCACACTTTGAGTTGCAAAGATCTTTTAAGTTTTAAACTTATTTTCTTATAAATGGACTTCATTAAATATACTATTTAAAAAGGAAAATTTTTAAACAATTGTTACTCAAATACATGCAGTGACAATGATACGACTTTTTAACTTCTTGGTAGATGTTACCTGCTCACATTCCCAAGTCTGAGTCTTGTTTTCTTTGTTATACTGGAGGTTAACAAGTGTGGCGAGGATTTGACATTATGGCATTATACCAAGACTTTTTTCTTGACCATTTCAGAGGCTTAAAATAGTGTTGAAAGGAAATGACTTTCTTATTGAAGGTTATTAAATGCTGTAATTTAAAACTGTCTCTGTTGGCCCTGCAAATCACTAGGAATCTTACATTGGGAAGCCCTGCCCTCAAGTAATTGTGGAAGGTGTGCATTTATAAGCTGCAACCAGCTCAGGGGGTACCAGGGCTTCTAGAGATAAATTGGTTCGAAGGATGTGTATAAATGTTCACCTGCTGTACCCTCTGTTTCATGGGTGAAGAGGGGCACTCCCCATTTCTGAAAAGTTACAAACTCAGACCCATTAAATAGTTCCATTTTAGGTATGAGAAGATCATCTTGAGAATTGTATCTTCAGGCTAGCAAAAAGTGAACCTTAAGTGCTAGGAAATCTGTCTCTGTGGGCCTCTTCCTCTTCTCCTTAGGGTTAGTGTTACTCAGGTTCAACTTTGGAATGAATCCTTTATTTTACTTTTAGAAAAGGGCATCTTATGCTTTTATATTGTAAAAACAATACAGCCATAATAGCCTCCCCTCTTTTTTCTTTTTTAAAGGAAAATTATCACAATCCCAATAATACTTTCTTTTAGTAAAGCTACAAAAAACCCAGAAACTTCTCAGATGTTCAGAGAGTAGCAAATATCCAAAAAGGAAACTAAAAAAGAATATTTAAGTTTCACTTGTCACGTGAAGATTCAGATTTAGCAAAATGGAGTTTCTTAATTTTATGGAGGAAAATTGTGCTCATATATATATATATATATATATATATATATACACATATGTATATATATGTATATATATATATGTATGTATATGTATATATATATGTATATATGTATATATATATGTATATATATACATATATATATATATGTTGGAACCAGGGATTGAACTCAGGCCCTTGTGCTTGCCAGGCAAACACCTATTCTACTGAGTTATCTCCCCAGCCTCATTTTTATTATTTTGTATTTTAGGGAAGGGTCTACAGTGTGTTCAGGGTCTCACTACCAGGTTGGACTCATAGTGATTTGCCTGTTCACAGCCTCCCAAGAGCTGGGATTACAGGTGTGTGCCACCATGCCCAGTCACAATTGCATTCCAGGGATGAGGCCGGCATGGCAGGCCCAGGGATTGAACTTGGGCCCCTTCCCCTGCTTGAAGGAACTCTAATCTGCTGAGCTATTTGGCCAGCCCTTAATGTCACTAGCTTTTAAACATTTAATCTGGCTTTGCTGCAACGTGCCCCCCAGACCATGTTCAGTAAGGCTGTCAAGTTATGGAGCAGATACCTTGTGAATAAACATGAATCTCACACAACCAGTAGGAAAAATAAAATCAAATCAGTAGTTCTCCTCTTGGCATTTGGAAAATCCTTTACTTTTAATGGAAGGAGTTGCAGATGTTAAGTAATTGGGCAACAACACTGAAGAAATCAGGCTCTTAGTTTTAATTTTTTTTAAAACCATGGCTTCTTTTAGACAAAAGAATGAACCTGGGAACTTCTAGGACACCTTTTTTTGTGATTGGTGCCCTACTTATACAAGGATGGGCCACATGGCAACTCACAGAGAAACGCTATACTGTGCTACATTATGTTTTATCTCATTACTGGAATCCTAAGAAATATAGTGTTTCCTTGATACCCACTCTTACAGTTTTTGTGTGTTGGTTTTGAAAGAATAAATTAGAAGAGATGTGTAGATGATGTAACTATGTGACATTTACATTTTTTCCTTCATTCTATATTTAATAATCCCTCATTTTCAGTAGATAAAATTCCTGTCCAGTGAGGATTTTAAATATTTGTGCAAAAGTTTTAAAATAGTGTTTATTTTCTTAAAGTGCAGAATCAGCATTTTAGAAGTAAATAACGATTGATATACTGTGCATTTTGGAAATGTATCTATGTGTTCCATTTAAATGTTTAAATATGCCCGTGGCTTTAAAATATTGTCAAAATATATCCTTTATGAATTATTATGTAATTATCATATGTTATTATGTATTCCATAATCTACATATATCCTTGGACTTCACTTTAACATTGATATATACTTTCTGGAGAAAAAGAACAGAAGCTAAATTATCATATGACTTCTGAACATTTTCATTTATTAATTAAAAAAATTTACTTATTTATTTGGTACAGGGTCTCACTATGCAGCTCAGACTCATAGTGATCCTCCTGTCTCAGCGTCCCTAGCACTGGACTTACAGGTATGCACCACCATGCTTGGTTTTGGCATAGAACGTGGTACCAGGGATCAAACCTTGTGCTTGCCTGTCAGGTGCTTAGACCACCAAGCTGTCTTCCCAGCCCCAACATTTTCATTTATTATAAGAGGTAAATTTCCTTGTCACAATATATTGTGAATATATAACCTGAAAATTTTGGTATATTAGAAGTAAAACCTAGAAACTAGATTAAGACATAAGCAAAAAAGAGTTATTACTATGTTTTTGATTCTTGCAAATTAAAAAAATCAGTTCTTTCAGCTATGAAATTACATCATAGCTACATACAACCAACAGATCATTAATTATTGCTGAGAATGTATCAAAGTGCAGTTAATTTTAAGTATTTTTTTAAATTTTAAGTTAATTTTTTTTATTGAGTATTCCCTCCCCTCCTCTTTTCTTTCTGTGATTTTTAAATTCTAAAGTTGAGAAAACAGAGCATTTTTCTTTTGGGGAAACCAAATTTTTCTCAGTCTTTAAAAAGGTTGCCCTATAAATTTGAGACTTTTGTTGGTAAATGGATGCAACTGGAGACCAGACTCTTAAGTGAAATAAATCAGACCCACATGTGCAGACATTATATTGTCTCCTTAGTGTTAGAACCTGGAAGAGAAAATGGAATCAGAAGGGTAAAATAGATACTGAGAAAAAGGAATAAGCTTATTCAAAAGGAAATAGTTGAGAAGGACAGGAGAGGAAGTCGGGGAAAGCGATATATCTATGCATGTAAGCAGGATGGTTTGAACAACTGTATTGTGGATTTCTGCTCGTCTATGGAAAGGAACAGACACTGCTTAATTTGTTTTGTCTCCTTTGCTCAATTGTTGCTCCTTTTTCTCCACTTAATTGCATATATATATAATGTTTTCTTCTAGTTTTGCATGCATATGTCTGGTAATGTGAATGACTGATTCGAAGACAACACTGCATTACAATAAATACTGTGAAATTCATATTACTTTGTTAAGTGAAATTATCACTTGTAATTTTTCTGTTTTAATTCTATGCTTTAATTGGTCTTGTGCAGTCCTGAGTATATCTAATCTTAGAAGATATATTTTGAAAAGGTTAGACTTCATTTAGGCCTAAATGAAGTCACTTACCTTACTGCACTATTTCTTCCTTTTTAACGGTGCAGTCTCTCTTTGTCCCTAAGCAAAGGACTTAGTTTATAAAATGGGAGCAGAACTGCTCTTCAGGGGAGTCAATGTGTTGGGGGCCTTGGTGGGTCTTGGCTTCCCTGAGTAGGGACAGTGTGTAGAGCTCTTTTCCCTTTGTGTCCAGTTTTAGCTGAAGCCATGGGAGGCATCTGTTTACCATTTAGACTGTGACCTTGGAAGCTTGTGCTTGGCTTGTGCTGTTTGTAGGGCGTATGTTCAGCTAACTTCGCAGGTTTCCAAGTCCCTGTACTTGGAATCCTTTGGGTTCTCCTAGACAGTTTTGGCTCAGTCATTTTGATTAATATCAACCTTGCTTATGGTAAGTAACTCCTCAGTTTGTTTAGGAATTACTCTTATGCTTTGGAATGAACACACTCAATCCCTACTCCCTCTTATGGGTTCCATATGTAGCTTTGAAGTTAGCAGAAACACAAAGGCCTCCAGTTAATGTGCACTTGAAATTGCTTATTGAATAGATTAAACTGAATAGCATAGGTGTTATTTGAAATAGTCCTCTCTAATTTCGTTTATATTTCTTTTAAACAAGCTGTTAGGTATGTGAAGATTTTGTGTGACTATTAGAAACAGTCTACAGAGTCACATATGTTCTGTTGAGCTTTTTGTTGCCGGATGCAGTTACTCACGGGACTCATTTTGTTGTTTGTGTTGCACAGATGTGCTCCAGAGAGTATGTGATAGCGCAGGGACATGTAAGACAGTGGTTAAGAGTGAGGCTGCTTGGGCTCAGGTATGGGACCTGCCACCTCTCAGCCGTGACCAAGAGCAGTTATCTCATCACGTTGAACTGCTTCTTTGGGGCGGAAAGTAGAAAACAGTGGTGCGTACACTTGGGGCCACTGTGAAGGTCAGTGAGATGATGTCCACACAGCACTGGGCACTACATGGGGAGAGGGGGCTCAGCACTTGTGGACACATCCAGCAGTGATATTCTGCAGAGCTATTTTGTTCCTACAAAGGAACATGAGGAGAGTGTTAGCAGTGCTCAGGAGCCTCAGCTTTCTTCACTGAGGAAGTACAAAAGGTACTTTTCAGTGGTTCTACCATAGTTTCCCAGTTTTCTTCACTACAGGCTGAGATGGAGCTCTTCCTTTTGGCAATTGGCTCTGAGGTTCTTATTTTATTTATTTATTTACTTACTTACTCACTTACTTATTTACCAGGACAGCTTCCTCACATCCCTGTCTGCAGGACCTT
Organism: Myocastor coypus; assembly: GCA_004027025.1. Taxonomy (NCBI): domain Eukaryota; kingdom Metazoa; phylum Chordata; class Mammalia; order Rodentia; family Myocastoridae; genus Myocastor; species Myocastor coypus. The sequence continues at coordinate 35,699 of PVJA010003079.1, forward strand.
CCTTCTCTTAGCTGTGCTTAGCTCAGCTGTCCACTGTGGACATACCTGCTGCAGTCAGTTGTTCTATGATGTATTTCTGGTGTTTGTTTTATGTGGGGGCCATTTAAAAAATTTAGGCTAACTTAGAACTTTTTTTTGTCTTGAATAGTAGATATAGAACATCATAGTCCCAGTAAAATAATGTATACAATTATGCTTAGAAAACTAAAATGTGGTAAGTACCTGATAATTATTAATTAAAATGTTATTTGGATTGAAAGTAATTTTCTTAGCTTGGGAACGAAATTAACATCTATATTGGCTCCACTGCAAAAATTTATCCTAAGTAGGTGTGCTCATTAAACTGTAACACAAATTTATTCTTTTTTTTCCCCGTTTTTTAGGGAAGGGTCTACAGGGTGTTCAGGGTCTCACTATTAACTTGGGCTCATAGTGATCTGCCTGTTGACAGTCTCCCAAGAGCTGGGATTACAGGTGCCTGCCACCTCACCCAGTCTCAGTTGCTACCACACCCTATCTCAGTTGCAGTCTCAGTGCCACCAGGGGCAGGCCCAGGGATTGAATCCCTGACCCCTGCACCTGCTTGCAGGTCCTTTAACCCGCTGAACTATTTGGCCACCCAATACAAATTTATTCTGATAATTGTGAATCCTCTGATTGCATTTGTAGTTGCATGCTTACCATTTTTTTTTTTATTTTAAAGAGTAAAAATAGCAGATACAAAGATAGAGAAAAACAGTAACAAGTAAGAGTATATATAGTACAGAATTTCAAAACAAGAAAAATCTAACAATGGTTGCATTACATATTTTCATCATCAAATCAGTATAGATCAGTGGTTCTCAACCTTTCTAATGCCATGACTCCACAGTATAGTTCCTCATGTTGCGATGACCCCAAACTGAAAAATAATTTTGGTGGTACTTCAAAACTGTAATTTTGCTACAGTTATGATTCAGAACATAAGTACCTGATATACATTATGTATTCTCATTGCTACAAATCAAACATAACTTAAACATAGTGATTAATCATAAAACAATGTTTAATTATATGTTGAAAAATGTTTATTACTAATTCCAATAAATAACATTTCACCATGGCATAGCATGGGTTTAAATATAACTACAGTAATATAATGGTAAACAACAGTGCAATATTTTGCAACAGTATGCGCATCCATAGCAACGTGCATTCCAGCTGAATAGCACTGCTGTAGATGGTAGCATGACTTCTCAGTGGCTAAAGCCACTGGGAAATATGTATTTTTCAATGGCTTTAGGTGACCCCTGTGTTTTTGTCGTTTGACCCCCACCAGGCTTGCAACCCACAGGTTGAGAATTACTGGTATAGATCAACAGACATAGGTTATGTAAGACTGATCAAACAATTAAACATTAACACTTTCAATAAACATTAGTATTTTTGTTAACTCTTCCAAATGCATTTTGTATTTAAGTTACTCTTCTAAAAAAAATTATAGGAGTTGAGAATGCAGAAAGCACAAGGTCCTGAAGTTGATTCCTGGCACTGCCTAAAATTTACTTATTTATTTATTTCTTCTTTTGAGTCTTTACACTAGGGAGACTGTATGATATTTACACATGTAGGTCTGGTTTATTTCACTAATGAGTATATGTTCAATATACATCCATTTATATATGAAGTCTTCTAGTTTATCATTCCTTATAGCTGAGTAATATTCCATTTTATGAAAATACCATGTTTTTCAACCATTCTTCAGATGATGGGCATTTTGATTGTTTCCAGGATTTGGCCATCACAGATTGTGCTGCTATGAACATAGGCGCACAAATATCACTATGAGGTGATGTTTTCAGTTCTTATGGAAAAATTCCCAGTAGGGGGATAGCTGGATTGAATGGGATTTCCAGTTCTAGTTTTGTAAGGAGTCTCCACACTGCTTTCTATAATGGTTGTACCAGTCTGCATTCCCACCAGCAGTAGAGAAGTGTTCCTTTTTCCCCACAGCCTCTCTAACATTTGTTGTAGATTGATTTCTTTATGATAGCCATTCTTTTTGGGGTGAGATGGTATCTAAGTGTTGTTTTGATTTTCATTTCATGGATGGCTAGAGATGTGGAGCATTTCTTCATGTATTTATAGACTTGTTCAATTTATTTCTCTGAGAAGTGTATGTTCATTTCACATGCCCATTTCTGGATTGGGTCTTTGATTTTTGGGACTCTAATGGTTTTTAGTTCTTTACAAATGCTAGATAGAAGACCTTTGTCTGAATACTTATTTTGTGTGGGTTGTCTTTTCACTCTGTTGGTAATTTCTTTTGACATGAAAAAACTCAGTCAGAGGAGGTCCCATTTGTTGATTCTTTCTAGTGTTAAACATGCATTTTGATTCCTGTCCATGAGCTCTTTGCCCACCCCAATGTCTTTAAGATTTCCTCTGACTTTCTCTAGGAGGTTTAGAGTTTCTCTTTTAATGTTTAGATTTTAAATCCATTTTGACTTTAGTTTAGTGCATGGTGATAGACCTGGGTCAAGTTTTGGTTTTCATCATGTATAGAGCCAGTTTTTCCAGCACCATTTGTTAAAGAGGCTATCTTTCTTCCAGTAAACATGTTTGGCCCCTTTGTCAAAAATAAGGTGGCTGAGTGTGTTTAGATTTACTTCTGCATCTTATAATCTATTCCACTGATTCTCAGGCCTATTTTTTTTTTTTTTTCCAATACCATGTTAATTTTATCATGGTAGCTCTGTAGTATAATTTTTTTAAATTTATTTTATTTATTTATTTTTTTCTTGTTTCAGAACCTTTGTTTGTTTATTCACTCATTTTCATGGCCAGCTCAGCCCACCCCGAGGGCAAGGCTGGCACAGCATGTGGTGCCCGGGATCGAACTGCGGTCCCTGAAGCCGCCCAAGCTTTCCCAAGCAGGTGCTTTAGACCACTGAGCCATCCCGCTGGGCCCATCTGTAGTATAATTTTATGTCAGATATTGTAATGCCTCCTGCCTTATCTTTGTTGCCCAGGATTGTCTTTGCAATTCTGAGTCTTTTTTGGTTTCAAATAAATTTTAGGAATGATTTCTCTAGTTCTGTGAGGTATGTTTATGATATTTTGATAGGAACTGCATTAAATCTGTATAACAGTTTAGGGAATATGACCATTTCACAATGGGTTCTTCCTATTGAGAGGAGGGAATATCTTTCCATTTTCTGAAATCCTCTAGGATCTCTTTTTTCAGAGTACTACTGTAGTTTTCATTGAAAAGCTCACTTGCTTCTTTAGTTAGGTTAATTCCTATTTCATTTTCTTCGGTGCTATTGTAAAAGGTATTGTTTCTCTAATTTCTCTCTCTGTGTGTGCATTATCTATATAAAGGAATGCCATTGACTTTTGTATATTGACTTTGTCACCTGCTATCCTACTGAATTTGTGTATTAATTCCAGTAGCTTGTTGGTGGAGTTTTTGGGGTCTTCCAAATAAATTATCATGTCATCTGCAAACAATGATAATTTAACTTCTTCTTTACTTATTCTTACTCCTTTTATTTCTCTTTCTTGTCTAATGGCTGTAGCTAATGATTCCAGAACTATATTGAATAGGAATGGTGATAGGGGACATCCTTGTCTTGTACCAGAGTAAAAGACTTCAGTTTTTCTCCATTTAGAATTATGCTAGCTGTTGGATTATCATAGATGGCTTTTATCAGGTTGAGGTAGAGGCCCTCTATTTTGTAGGACTTTGAACATGAATGAGTATTGTACTTTGTAAAAAGGCTTTTCTGCATCAGTTGAGACAATCATGTGGTTTTTGGCTGAACCATTTAGAGATTTGCGTATATTGAACCATATTTGCATTCCTGGGATGAATCCTACCTGGTCATAGTGTATAATCTTCCTGATGATTTATTGTATTCTAGTGGTGAGGATTTTATTGAGAATTTTTTCATCTATGTTCATGAGTGAAATTGGCCTGCAGTTCTCTTTTTTAGTTGTGTCTCTTTCTGGTTTTGGTATTAGTGTAATCCTTGCTTCTAGGAATGATTTTGGGAGGATTGCTTCTTTTTCAACTTTATTGAACAGTTTTAGGAGTATTTGGTTTATGTCTTATATAAATTTCTTGTAGAATTCAGTGGTGAATAGATCAGGTCCTGGAGTTTTCTTTGTGGGTAGATTTTTTTTATTACATTTTGTATTTTGTTGGTTTTTATTGGGTTGTTGAGAGTTCTTATATCATCTTGATTCAGTTTTGGTAATTTATACTTTTCTAGAAATTTGTCCATTTCTTCTGTCTTCAATTCTGTGAGAGTAAAGATTCTCAAAGTAGCTATTTATGATCCTCTGAATCTCTTTTGGCATCTGCAAATAGTGATAGTTTTACTTCTTCTTTACCTGTTCTTATTCCTTTTGTTTCTCTTTCTTGTCTAATGACTGTAGGTAATGATTCCAGTGAATCTATTGGGTCTGTAGTAATTTCACCCTTTCGTTTCTTTTTTTCTTTTTTTTTTTGAAGAATTTTTTATTTTTTATTTTCCTTGTTTCAGAACTTTTGTTTGTTTATTTACTTATTTTTATGGCCGGCTCAGCCTGCCCTGAGGGCAGGGCTGGCGCAGCATGTGGTGCCAGGGATCGAACCACGGTCCCTGCAGCCACCTAAGCTTTCCTAAGCAGGCGCTTTAGACCACTGAGCCACCCTGCTGGGCCCCACTCTTTTCGTTTCTTATTGCTTGAATTTGAGTCCTTTCTTTCCTCTTTTGATGAGGTTAGCTAGGGGCTTATCAATTTTATTTAGTCTTTCAGGGAACCAGCTTTTGGATTCATTAGTTCTTTGTATTGTTTTCTTTGTCTCAATTGAATTGATTTCTGCTCTAAACTTTATAATTTCCTCCTGCCTTTGGTCTTTGGATTTTGTTTGCTCTTCCTTTTCTAGTTGGCTTAGGTGCTGCATCAGAGTATTTATTTGTTCCTGTTCTGTCTTCTTAATATGTGAGTTCAGGGCTATAAATTTTCTTTGAAAAACTGCTTTCATGGAATCCCATAAATTCCGGTAAGATGTGCTAGGATTTTCATTAAATTGTAAATATTGTTTAATTTCATCTGTAACCCACTGGTTGCTGAGCAGAGTGCTGTTTAATTTCCATGTATTTCTGGGGTTCTTGTGGTTTCTTTTGTCATTTATTTCCAGTTTAATTTCACTGTGGACAGATAGTATGCATGGGATAAATTCTGTTTTCTTGCATATACCTAAGCAAGTATGACCTATGGGTTAATATGTGGTCTGTCTGAGAAAATGTTCCATGTGCAGCTGAAAAAAATGTGTATTCTGAAGTGTTTGGGTGGAACACTGTGTGTATGACCACTAAGTCCAGTTGTTCCAGGTTCCGGTTTAGGTCTGCTACTTCTTTGCTAATTTTCTGTCTGCCACTTCCTTGCTAATTTTTTATCTGCTTGACCTATCTTTTTGGGATAAAGGGGTGTTAAGATCTCCTGTTAAGATTTTGGTATTGGATATCAGACTTTTCATGTCAAGATTTGTCTTATGTAACTTGCTGCTCCCATGTTGGGTGTATACATATTTATGAGTGTTACTTCTTTGTCTTGAATTTTTCCCCTAACCAGTATGTAGTGGCCTTCTTTATTTTGTTTGAGTAAACTTGATTTGAAGTTTAGAGTGTCTGCAAACAAGATTGCTACCTCTGCTTTTTTCTGAGGTGCTGGAGCATGTAGTATTGTTTTCCACCCTTTAACTTTTAGCCTGTGAGTTTCTTTGTGAGTTCAGTGTGTTTCTTGTATATAGCATATGGTTGGATTTTGCTTCATTATCCACTTTGCCAGTCTGTATCTTTTAATTGGAAAATTGAGTCCATTTACATTGATGGTTATAATTGAAATGTACTGACTTATGATTGACATGAGTTTTACTTACTACTGTTTACCTCTTTTTCTCTTGTCTTTAATTGATTGCCCTATTTGGTGGGTTCTTTCTGTTCTCCTTTGTTCAATTTGGGTTGTTTTGATCTCACCAGTTTTTTTAGTATACCTTGTAGTGTTGGCTTTGATGCCATGAAATTCTTTAGTTCTTTTTTGCCACGGACGTGTTTCATTTCTCCCTCATACTTGAAGGGGAGTTTTGCTGGTTATAGTAGTCTGGGCTGAAATTTGTTTTCATGGAGGACTTGAAGCACTCTGCTCCATGCTCTTCTTGCCTTCATGGTTTGTGAAGAGAAACCCGCTATTATTCTGATGGGTTTTCCTTTAAATGTGATCTGTTTCTTTTCTGTAGCAGCTTTTAGTATATTATTATTTTGCTGGTTTCTAGGATCTTGACAATATATGTCTGGGTTTGTTTTTAGTCGAGTTGATGTTATTTGGAGTTCTATATGCTTCAGTTACTTGAATGTCTGCTTGTTTTCTCAAATTTGAGAAGTTTTCTGCTATTACTTCTGTCCATATTCTTTTTATATCATTTGTGTCTACTTCTTTTTCGTTGATTCCTATTAATCTCACGTTGTTCATTTTTGCATCATCTTGCAGATGTCGAATTATTTTTTCCTGCATCCTGGTTGCTGTTAGGAAATCCTTTCTTAGCTTTTCACTAGCTGTCATGGTATCTTCCAGATCTGAGATTCTATCTTCACTTTGGTTCATACGGTTTTGCTAGCTTGCGATTGAGATTTTATTTTCTCATATATCTCTTTCAAACTGTTTCATGTGATCTGTTTCTTTCCTATGTTGCTCAGTCAGGGCATCCATTATTTTTCTATCCCCCTCTAATTTTTTATCAGTGTCTTCTTTAGTAGTACTGAAGTCTTTCATTATAGTTATCCTTTCTCTCTCTAGTTCAGAAATATGTCTACTCTGTTCTCTCTACCTTTCTATAGTTGTTTCCCTACTTTAGATGCTAGTAATTTAGAGAGGTCTTTTTTAACTCTAGTGGTTATTTCTGCAGTTGTTTTTCCATTTCAGAGTCTATTAGTTCATGTATTTCTTTTTTTACTTCATATGCTATCTCTGATCTGAGTTGCTCTATACATATCTGTACCTGTCTGTCTACCTCAGAAGCTATCGATTCAGAGATTTCATGTGCATGATACCCATTTTCTTGTAAGGTAGTGTCTCCTGTATCTGTTACAGGTGGGCTTGGGACCTGAGGTTGCATTTTGCTCCTTGTGTGTATTATTCTGTACAGCAGTGATCTTTGGTCCAGGGCCACATGCCCAGGGGTTAGTTGTTCAGTTCAGGCTGCTGGGTCGGCTGAGCTTGTTGTAGGACGGGGGAGGGAGGTCTCACTCACCTTGAGGGCCTTGCTGCTGGATATGCTAAACTTGCGTTGGGCCAGAAGTCTGATTCACATGGCGGACTTGGTACTGGACAGGCTACCCTTGTGTCTGGCTGAAGGTCTTAGTTACATGGCAGACTTAGCTTCTGGATAGTCTGTGCTTGTGGTGGGCTGGAGGAGGTCTGATGTGGCGGGTCTGATGCTGGAAAGGCTGCACTTGTGGTGGGCAGGAGGAGGTCTCAGGCGGGCCCGAGGAGGTCTTATGCGGGCCAGAGGTCTCACGTGGGCCAGAAGAAGTCTCAGGGGACCAGAAGTCTAAGATGGGCTAGAGGTTTCAGGTGGGCCTGTGGAGGTCTCAGCTGGCTGGAGGTCTCATGTGGGCCATAGCAGGTCTCAGGCGGCAGACCGGAGGTCTCAGGTGGGCCAGAGGATGTCTCAGGCGGCCTGGAGCTCTCAGGTGGGCTGGAGTTGTCAGGCCACCTGATGTCTCACGTGGGCTGGAGTAGGTTTCAGGTGTCAGGCTGGAAGTCTTAGGCAGGCTGGAGGATGTCTCATGCATGCTTACTGTTTTTTAAACAGATGTTACTTAAGAACTGCTAAACTTTTAAGGGATCTGATATTTAAATGTTTTTTCATTGTCTAAGAAGTAAAATTCTACACTTAATCTTAGCCAAAAGACCAAGAAGCAGTGAGAAGTAGAATTTTAAGACTGAAAAATCCTTGATATAGTAAAAGAAAGTCTCCTCCCTGCTCAAAGTTAATGCCTTTCATAGTATGAACATTTTTCAAATGGAATTTGACCTATGCAGTTTTCATTTATTTGAGCTGTCAAAAGTAATTTCTTTTCCTTCTATGATATAGATCAAATGGATGAAGCTAAAGTTTGTCCATGATGAAACTTTTTTCTGTTTTTATGTTATTTTATTCCTTGATATTTTGTGGTATTTCTGAGCATAGATAAATATCTCAAAGTGAAAGAGTTGAAACAGGAAGAAAAGAAGCAAAGTCTTCATTGAGTCCTCTTATTGAGGAAAAGATATGCAAGTCTGGATTGCATCATTTTGTTGAGGAAAAGACAGTGTGAAGGGAATTCCCAGACCATGCTATGCTGTTGGAGTGAACGGGTGGATTATTCTGTACAAAGTACCTTTCCCATTAGGGCCCTCTTTTGCTGCTTCTAGAATTTGTGACAAGAAGAATGTATTAGGAATTTGTGTGGGGGAGTTGCTTGCATTGTGGACCTCATAAGGAGAGTATCCAAATATAGAGATAAACACAGGTGTTTGGAGACACTGTTTCATAGGTTTTCTGTGCCTCTCATGTCTTACTGGATGTGCCAAAAATGGGCCATTTCTTACGGTTTGCAACAAGCAACCTTCTGGGGTGATGTAATATCTGTCTTGGACAAAAAATCGTCTTACTACCTACTCTATAGCAGAAGGATTTCAAATTATCTGCCATCCACTTGTGGTACAAACTCACCTCATAGGTTGTTTCTGTTTCAACTGCTCGACAGCATCCCATTTGAATTTTAGGAGCAGAGGAAACTGATGCAAATGTAGTGTTGTTGCTGCCTTCTGTGCCAAGGTAATCCTTTGTCTCTGACTCAGGGGTCTCATGTATTGTGCCAGCTTTCATAAAATAGTAACAGGATAGTTTATGATTTTATAAGTAGATGAAAATCCTATACAGACCTGGTATAGGTGAGTATTGTGTGTCTACATAAATATAGTCAGATGCATTCTGTTTAGGAAATAATCCCTGGCTCGGCCCTGTAAAGAATGTGATGAGAAAGGGAATAGGGGATAGACTGGTTGAGCCTCTTGGGTTAGACCTGCTAAGTGCTTCTCAAGCACTTCTCATCTGTGCTATTGGCCTGGGCATGTACAGAGAATGGAGTAGAGACCAAGACTTTTTTTTTTTTTTATCAAAAATTATTGTATCCTGAGTTAGGCAAGATTAAAAATGACATTTAAGAGAGCAGGTCAACAGAGGCCAGTGTTACTGGTCACAGTGGAAAAGAGAATGTGATGGATGAGGCTGGGCAACCCTGGTGGCCACAAGCTATAGCCAGGCACAGGCAAGATGTGAGATTATAGATATCTGGTCTTGGAAAAAAAGGTAGAATGAAAAATCCAAGCCAAAGGAGTGAAGCAGAACTAAGATGGAGCAGAAGGAGCCAGTCTTTGAGACTGCCGAGATCTGTGGAAATTGGATTGAAGAAGGTCGTGTTTAGGTTTGCCTTTTGGCATTTATGGAATGTCTTCAAGCTGCTGGGTAACCAGCCTATTGGAGAATGACACTGAGATCATCTCCAAGATTGTTTAGGTCATGTAGAGATCTAGAATTAACAGTTAAGAAGATAAGAGCCATGCACAAACACTTGGTTAGAGCAATGTTTGTGTTTTTTTCTTTGTTATTTATAAAAGTGTATTTGCTTTTTTCCTGCAGTAGGTTTTTGCCCTTCTCCCCTTCAAAGGAATAATGTTTTAACCTTATTAGCCCTGAAATTAAGATTCTAGATCAAAGGAAATCTCCCAGAGCTTATAATAAGGAGTAAGATGTTGAAACCTCAGCCCCACTGTTGCAAAGGAATGGACTATTGGCATTTGGCTAGAAACAAATTATAAATAAAATTTTTCTTTTAATTATATATGTGAAATGTGAGCTAGTTTTTAATGCACAGGCTAGTAAAATTCTTTTTAATACATAGATATTTTATTGCATAACCCTGAAAATAATATTGGAAAATAAGGAATGAGTACTAACGAACTTTTTCAGCATTCTACTGGAATTCTTACATAAAATCTAATATTTTGCAGGGATTTGGAAGGGACTAACAGGCATGGGTGTTGAACTTGCTCCTACGCATATTACCTTTGTTGCTTTCCACAAGCTCCTAATTCTGTCCTGCCTTTTGACTCTTGAAATATATAGCACAGGAAGAGCTTGCACTATCCCTATAGCAAGGCACTTACCTGTCTGCAGTGTGTACCTTCTTACTTCTAAAGAATTTTATTCTGTTAATCACTCTTATACCTCTCCTCTCAGCAGACATTACTGCATCTTGCATTATAGGATTTGAGTAGTGTGAGGCAGGGTAACTCAGCACTGCCTCACATTGAGTCTTATTTTGAATTTCATTTGTCACTTTCCAGCTATGTTACCTGTCTCATTTTAAACTTTTTGAATCTGAGTTTTTTCTTTCTAGTTAAATCATTGGGAGATAGTTCTCCATTGGTATCTCATGTTTCAGCACATCTTGGGAGCAGAGGTATTGATCACTTTTGTTCTGGACTGTCTTCTCAAGGATGTTTGTATAGCAAAAAGCCTTTGAAGATAGATGCCCGTTAGAAAGCAGTTTGGTTCCCTAAATTCTGAAGTCCTGTTTGGTAGTCTGTCGAGCTATGTGAGCTCTCCTTGCACTGTGCTGTGGGTGTTGGAGTTGGGGACTAGTGCAAATGCCCATACAGTACTTCAGCTACTGATGTGCTGTGTACAATAAATTGTTCTTGGTCTCTGACCTATGTGTTTTGTGGTTTCTGCATTTATCATCCATGAAGCAGTTAGTCTTCTAACAGCTCTTTTCTGTGGTCTATAATCTCAGCCCTTGCCCTACACTGCAACTAGTAAGCCTTGTTCAACCCTAGTTCAATCAGTGTGCTAATTCTCTCTACCACCTGTTCTGGCCTTCGGTCAGACCATTCCATTTCTCCCTTGCCTTAATGCAGTTCTTCACTTCTGTAAGAGTTTTCTCCATGGCTGCAGAGATATTTCTCCAGTGGCAAATCTGATTGTGTCACACTGCCCTTCTTTAAACATTTAAGTGGTCTTTCTTTGTACAGAATTAAAGCTAAACACCATTATGAGGACCTCACCTGTTTTTTACATTTCATATTTTCATATAAGTATTAATTGACTCTGGCTTATGTGAAAGAATCAAAGCGGTGTGCAGGTCCTTACTGTGCCCCCATCTACTATGTCTGCACGTGTAACTTGGATCTTTTTCTGTTACCCATGCCAAGAGGTGTGGGCAACTGTCAGATTGTAAATTTTTCTCCTGACCCCATAACTGTGCATTTTTCTCTGCTTTCAAAAATGTGTTCCTGCCATTTATTTTGTTAAGTGTATGGTATTTACCATACAAAATTTTATAAGGAAGAAAGAGTCCATGACTGCAAAGCACTTACCTTATGGCCTGATTAGCTGCTGTTGCTGTTTCTGTTATTCCTGCAAGAACTGTTTCTAGAAATACCACTTTACTTGCTTTTCCCCATACTTCCTCTGTACACCTCTTTACCTCATCATGTAGGGAGACTCCATTTTAACAGTTCAGTCCTGTAGTGTTTCTTCCTTATTACTCTTTTTCCAAAAGTATTTTAAAAATCAGCAAGCAGGCAGAGAGCTGGGCTTACTGGTAGAGCATGTGCCTATCATGAGTGTGGCCCTGGGTTCAGGCTCTAGTACTAAAACCTGAATACCACCACAACTACTCACTTCTAAGACTGTGTAAAACCAGAGTTAACATATTTTTCTTGTGACTACAGGGGTAGCATGGGGGAGAGGGAGGTGCCTGTGGAATGCCTTTAGCTACAAGCGATTGTCTGGCATTCTGCCTTTTTCAGTTTGAGCAGTTCTGAGCAATTTGTTTACTTCCGTTTCATAGTCTCTTCTTCTTTTTCTCTATAGCACCTTAGTTTCCACTTGGGGTTCTTTTCATCCACTGTAAATTGTTTTCAAGAGGATAAACCAAAGGTGAGTAAAAGTAGTTAAAATACAAACTGGCTATTACATGGTGAGTTTTATAAGCTGCTAAATTATATGGGCTCTGTTCTGTGTAACTCATTCCCTCATTGGAACCATTTTAAATAAACAAAAAAATATGTCATCTCCCATTGTGTAGGGCTTACTAACTAATAAGGGTTGTACCTCTGTAGGTGTTTTGCCATGAAGACCCCTGCTGATTTGGTTAGAGACCCATTTCCCACTAGTCTTTCTTGTTGCATTGTAGTACAGGACTCAGATGGTGGGATTTTAACCTAGGCTTTGCTAAGGCGTGGATCCCAGGAGGCATTCTGCAATTTTTTGAATGCATGAGTGACTAAATAAGAAGACATGTAGGTGCTTAGTTAATTGTAACACACTAACCAAATGGGAACTAACATTTTCTCTCATGTGATGTGGAAAGATGTGCAGGTGTGGATGCTGACAGTGGAGATGTGGGGGAAATGCTGTGATGCTGGCCTGTTTCTCCCTGTGCTCCTGCCCTCTCTCGCATGTCACTCTGGAAGGCTGGCAGGCGAGGCTGTGTAGCAGGTCCTGAGTACTTGAAAATCCCAGCTCCTACCTAGGATCCACTTTAGTTCAAACCTAAAAGATGTCCCAAAGAATGAACATTTGGTCTCTCCTTCGAGTCCCTTTACATGGGCTAATAATCTCCCTAATCATCTCCACTTTCTTCTCCCCACCTCTGCTCTGGTATTCATTTCCTGTGATTTATGTTACCATTTTACATGTCCAGAGTATTTTCCTTTTCTAGGGGCGCATCTTCTCCTTTATGTTTCTTAGCAACTATCTGGAGCCCTTTGCTGAGTTGAGATCTATCTATTCAGTAACATATGGTAGTGTTGGCTATTCTTAAAATTCAATTTGGGTTAAGTCAGCTAGTGAAGGATTTTGCTCTTTATGTGGACTCTTAGCAAACATTTTATAATAGCATATATAAAGTAAACCACATTTACTAAATAATGTTGCAAACAATATAACTCAGAAAGGAAAAGAAAGTGCTTATTTGTACCCATGAGTTGGTAGTATTTGAATACATGAAATGGAAACTTTCTTTGAAAATCTGGGATGTGGCAGTGTTGAGTTGGAAAGTTACACTGCAATACAGACTTCACTTGTCACAATCTGTTTTCTCTTAGTGAAAGAACAGCAAAAGGCCTGGTCCCCATCTGCTATAGAAAGAGCCCCTGAGGAGCTGTCACTCCTATCTGTGAGTGTGGCCTGTGGGCTGGCTTGCTTTGCTTTCTTTTCTCTTTTCTTTTCTTTTCTTTTCTTTCCTTTCCTTTCCTTTCCTTTCCTTTCCTTTCCTTTCCTTTCCTTTCCTTTCCTTTCCTTTCCTTTCCTTTCCTTTCCTTTCCTTTCCTCTCCTTTCCCCCGCACCTCCCCTCCCTCCCTCCCTCCCTCTCTTCTTTCTTTCTTTCTTTTTTTCTTTCTTTCTTGTTCATTTAATGGATTTGGTACAGGGTCTCACTATGCAACTCGGGCTTCTAGCAATCCTCCTATTTTCAGCTTCCTCAGCACTGGGATTACAGGTGTGCACTACCACACTAGCCCCTGGGGGGTGGGGTTAACATGGCATGTAGGGCCTGGGATTGAATCCTAGTCCCTGTGCTTGTCAAAGCAGGTCCTTAGTCTGCTGAGCTATCTTACCAGCCCATTTCTTGACTCTCCTGTCATCTTGCCTCTTTGTGTTTTCAAGGTCATGAAAAGAGATCAGTGCTTTGTGCATGGCCTTGCTTGCTTGCTTGCTTGCTTATTTATTTATTTATTTATTTATTTATTTATTTATGCAGGGATAACCGGGAATTGAACTCAGGACCTTGCACTTGCCAAGCAGGCACTTGTGTCCCTAAGCTATCTCCCTGGCCCTAGTGTGTGATTTTAAAAACCCAAAATTTTAGTTCCTTTTATTGTGATTGGTCACTTTTAAAGATATTGGAGTCCTCAGTTTTATATAGAAGCAACTACGTAATTTTTTTTCCTATTTGTAAAGTATTTAATGAAAATCCAATCTTGAGCGTTGGTATACCCATTGTAACTTGTTATTCCTTCCTGTGTGTTTATTAGATTCTCTTATCATTTTGATTTGTTTAAAAACAAGATTGTTCCTTGAGTGATAAAATAAACCAGAACCATATATAATTGTAGATTTTCAATCCTAAAAAGGATTTAAGCCAGGGGTGGTGGTGAATTCCTGTAATCCCAGCACTTGGGAGGCTGAGGCAGGAGGATTGGTGTGAGTTCAAGACTAGCCTGCGCTATAAAAGTGAGCTCAAGGCCAGCCTGAACTGCATCATGAAACCCTGTCTCAAAAAAAAAGACCCAAAAAAAAAAAAAAAATTGAGGTTAGATGCCATTTTAAAGATAAAGAGCAACTTCCTGTGTCACTCATACATCTAATAATTTCATCTTCAGTTGTATTATTGGGTGATGTACTGGAAAGGTTGCTGTCAGTGGCACTGAGTTGTTTAGGCAACTGTGTTTTATTTAGATTGCTGAGAGTTCCATTGAAATGTGGAGTGTGGGAAACTAGGGTAGAATAGTTTTAATGTTTGCATTCCATTTTAACATTGCTCCTAGGGGCAATGTGATTTTTTAAAAAATATTTTTAGAGAATGGTCTACAGAGTGTTCAGGATCTCACTACTAGATCGGACTCGTAGTGATCCACCTGTTTACAGCCTCTCAAGAGCTGGGATTGCAGGCGTGTGCCATCACACCAGGTTTTGGGTAGCACAGTATGTGTGGCATGCAGTTCTGCGGGGTGGAACTTGGACTTGGGTCCTTGCAGGGCAAGTGTTCAGATCACTGAACTATCTCCCCAGGCCACCAGGGACAATATTTTAAGGCTGTTAAAAAATACTTAGAAGACCACCCTAAGGCAATTTAAGGTTATGTAGGGCACTTGCTTTCAGTCTGAGGTTTCTATCCTTTTTCCCAGCTTTCTCAGAGTCTTAAAAACCCTTCTCTTTCCCCTGGTTTTGGCTGTTGCCATTCAGTCTCTCTTCTCTTTAGCTTATCATCAGAAACACTGCCTTGGTCACAGTCTCCATCCTTTCAGCTTCACTGGCATCCTGTGGTCCACTCAACCATTTCTGTCCATTTCAGGGTGGTCATGATGCCCCCACCCTACAAATAACCTTTAGCTAGCTTCCGGCTGCCTGGTCTGCTTTGTATCTTTAGAGTCCCAGCACTCTGTCCCCTCAGCCTTCTTTTCTGCTCCTCACCAGCCTCCACACTTCAGGGAGTTATCACTCCACCAAGACTTCCCTTCAGAACTCCTGCACCAGTGGATTAGAGCATTATTCAATGCTCAGGTGATTATTTGACTGTTGATTGTTGTAGTTTGGATTGAGAATGTCTTCTAAAGGCATCATATGTTCCTAGGTCAGGCTTTTGAAAGGTGAATTGTGGAGGAGAAGAGCTGACTTGTTGTTAAGAGATGGGGTTTGGTCAGAAGAGGCAGTCACTGGCATCCTGACTAGAAGGGTGTATATTCCAGTTTAACTCTTTGCTTCCATCTCACTGCTTCCTGGTTGCCATCATGTGAGCAGCTTCCCTCTACCTATGCCCTTCCATGCTGCCTGCCATGGCAAACCTTTTAGAGGTTTCACTGATAACAGCTGGCTGCAATCTGTGTGCCATAGATTTGTCACCGCTGTGCTATACTGCCATGGACTGTAACTGAGCCAAAATTAATCTCACTTCCTTTAAGTTGTATGTGTGAGGTGTTGTGTGTCAGTGATGAGGAACATGACTCAATAAGATATCTGTATTGTATGCTAGGTGGTCAGTTTTGAGGGAATGGACTGTGTTCATTTAATGCAGCATCTAGGGCAGGGGAATGAAAGTGTATCATAAGACAGCATTGGTTTCTACCATATAATCATTAGCTTTCAGAAGTACACATTTTGGTGGGCAGCATTTATGTTGTCCTTTTGTGAAACTCAAGGATTTTGGATGACAGTATATATTGTGACCTTTTACAAAGCCCCAAAAATAGGAAACCATTCAGGTAAAGGGTCCCAGTGTCAGGCTCCTAGAGCAGGAAGGGTAGGTTATGTGTTGCTGCTGCTTACTTTCTGTTCTGGCTGAGGATAGTCTCTATTCTAGAAATTCTGAGAACATATATAGAAATGTATGTTTATGTTTTAAGTTTTTGAAGGGGTAAGTACATTCTCTGTGCATTTGGGGATTTGGAAGGAGGAAGTGAGAGTTATTAAGACTGTTGCAGAAATGGACAGTTAAACATAGGGTGGCAGGGGTTGGTACTTCTGCCAGTCACAGGCTGACAGAAGTGATCAGAAGAGGTGAGGATGCTGCTGCATTTGTTTGGGGGACTATTGTCTTTGCAGGGTGCTCTCTCCAGCTGGCCTTGTGTTTAGTTGGGCTGAGTAAACGGCACACAGGAAAAGGCACTGTTTCTATTTCTCTATCCACCCAGAGAAGGTGGTGTGAACAGTGCTGGAATGATCTTTTTTTTTTTTTTTTTTTTTTTTAAAAAAAAAGCATAGTTTCTAAAGCTTGTTATGACTCAGGTCTCTGAAGATTTGTTTCTCTTTAATTTGGGTCTGGCCTTTGTCTGCCTCAGGAAAGGCTCTGAAGGGGATAGTAAGAACAGGCTTTGAAAGTCACTTTCCAAAGTGCTGGATGTCTTGGGAGAGGGGGGGAGAACTCTTTGTGACACTAGTCCTGAGGACAGTTTTTATCAGACTCCATAGCCTGAGGTAAGGTCTCAAAACATAACAGTGAAAGCTCTTCACTAGCCTGGCTTTTGTGCAGCTGTTGGGCCAGACCTTGATGTGGATTATGTTGCACCTGAAGGACCAGGCATCCAAGGAAGACTCCCTAAAGGGTTCTGCAGTCAGGAAAAGGTGGACAAATAGGCAGGAGTGGTGAGCACAGATGTACTCATTACATAGATGTGGATACAGCCACCTGGGGTCAAGAATGAAAGATGCACAGAGAAGATTGCCGTGTGTGTCAGAGATCTTAGGTGGGCAGAAGACAGTTGGGTGATGGGCTCGGTGAACTGCAGTCAGGCATCCTCCTACTTTTCTGGGCATAAAGGTTTTGTGGGAGGGAACACTGTACTTGCTATGGAGAACAGAGCTGCTGGCGCATTAAGTATGGGAATTGCACAGACCTTGTCAACGATTTTCCAGCTGAATGATTCAGCAAAGTATTCACAAAGTTTCTGTTATCGTTAAATAGCTACAACAGGCAGAGTTTGGATTGGCTGAAAGGAAAGGTGAAATGAGTTAATCACAAATTATATGATTTTTTGCAAGTTCTGGCATCTTGTGTTCTCTGCCAACCAGAAATATTCCAGCAGCAGTGCCTTGTCATCTGCTGAGCTTTCCAGATGGCAGTTTCTCAGCCAGTGAGCAGAAGAGTGGGACCCGTGAGTGAGTTAATTCCCTTCTTGGTATGACTGGGTGAACTCTCCTTGCGGTTTATGCTAAGCACCAGTGATCCTTAGGTCCTTGCCCTATGTTTAAAGCCACCATACCCCTTCAAGAGCTGGAGGGCTTTAACTTCCCAATAATAAGTCTGATAAATAGATCGCTTAACACACTTTTTCAGAGAGCCCTAGGATGTGAGTGGACCCTAAATTTCCTGGGACTGATGTGCTCCCTCCCGCAAGGCTCTGGCTTTACCTAGCTTAGTGGTCCATGGGAACAAGCTCCTTTCTGAAGTCAGAACAATCCTTGGTGGTAGCCCTTCTTGAATACCCGTTCAGCCCAGGTATAGTGACAGGATATCCTGGCCTGGAGCTATGGACTGTTTAGGAGGATTCTTTTTTTTAAACTTTATTTTATTTATTTATGTTATGATCTACTCAGCCTGTCCTGGGTATGGGACTTGCACAGCATGCAGTGCCAGGGATCGAACTGCAGTCCCTGTGGTTGCCTAAGCTTGGCTAAGCCGGTGCTTTAGACCACTGAGCTATCTTGCTGACCCTAGGATGATTCTTGTATTGTGACAGTTCTCAGTATAGGGGAGGAAAGACAGCTGAGTAAAATGAAAGTGGCATGTGAGCTGAAGACAAAGTAGTTGAGAAGGAGAACAGTCGGAGGTGTATTGCTGGGTGGAGTGGGAATAGGGATTTGCTGAGCACAATAGGTAGCCTATTTTTTTTCTTTTTGCATTGTCCTTGTGGCCTGTAACAGTGGTGGTACTTCCTTCCTGTGTTGGCCCTATTGTTGTTCCTTTTGAGACCCCTGCAGTTTTGTTTTGTTTGTTTAATGTATTTAGTGCTAGGGTCTATAGGGTCTCACTACATAGATCAGACTCATAGTGATCCCGTTTTCAGCCTGCCAAATGCTGGGATTACAGGCATGCGCCACCATGCCCAGAATGAGACCTCTGCAGTTTACCCTAGGTGTACCCTCTAGAAATTTTTAGACTGTTCAGTAGATGCCTGGAGGCTACTGCTTACTTCCTCAGTTTTGTTCTCCAGTAGACTATAAACTCAGTAAGGGCAGGGACCTTGGCCAGGGTCCTCATGCTGTAGATCAGATGCAGGCATTCAGGGGTAAGTTAGGGCTGGTTAGTTGAGTTATAGGTTATTCACTATCGTTCAGTTGTGTAAACATGATGAGACGGTTCAGTAGTTACTCAAAATGCACGTAGGTATCTGATTTTTATTAGTATTTTTCAGAATATGAAAAGTTGTGGCTAGCAATGCATTTATTTGATATTGGGTCATTTATTATTTCATTTATTAATAGGCTATCTTTGGGCAGAATATAAGTCTTTCTTCATTAATTTATTTTTATTTTTTTTACTTTTAGTAAGAAATAACATTGAGATAGTTTGACAACACATTAGTAGGACAGCCACAATAATTGATAGATTGCATATTGTCTTCATTGTAGTTGTTCAGAGTACAAGATGCAGATATGATAACTTTTCTAAACATTATTGGTACAAATCTTTCCTCTCATTTAGTAAGGAGAAAATAGTTATATACATAGTCCGATAGTCCATAGTCATAGTGGGTTATCAGCAGAACTGGCAATATCTGAAACTGTTGACTTTATCCTTTTACAGCCCAGCTTATCAATATGGCTCTACTTTTTATACCTCATAATTAAACTTTTCTGCTGGATGGCTAAGAACAAGATAAAGCAAACCTATATAACAAAACGTGTAACTTTTGTATCTGACAAGGTCAGTCAGATCGCCTCAGAATTAATCTTGAAACCTTGTATAGCATTTCGTAGAACTTTTGCCAGTTGTCAGCTGTCTGGATGAGTCATGACCATTGCTTGACCAGTTCTTTTTCTCTGTGAAAGCCTGAGAGAATGTCTTCTCTCTAGGTGACTCTCCTTAGGCACTCTATGCATTGTTGATCTCTTTCCTCTGTGGCCTCAGAATCTCCTTGAACATAAAATTTGGGACACTACTGAGTTATAGGACAGGTTGCCTTATGTCCTGAGTCCTCACTGACCTTGAAGGGCTAGGGCCAAAGTGTTGGCAATCCTGGGCCAGATAGACTGAATGTAATATAAGAGAGGCAGAGAAACAGACTTTTTCTCTGTTGCCATTGTTGCTTCAGCTCCTACCCTTTGTTCTTACTCTTTGCTGCTGCCATGAACTGCTGCCCTCCACCATGTGCCAGTCTGCTTTGGAATCAGCCATATATGGACTGAAACCTCCATAAACTGTGAGCTAAATAAGCCTTTTCTTCCTTCATTTTTGGTATTTGATATTTTGTTATTTTTGGTATTTGGCCTAGCAGTGAGAGAAGAGTGAGACACTGATTTATGAAGGTACAGTGCAGGGCTGGGGAGACAGTGCAGCGGTCTAAGTGCCTGCCTGGCAAGAACAAGGACCCCGGTTTGATCCCTAATATCACATGTCGTGCTGGCCCCAACATGGCATGATTGCTAACACCTGTAATCCCAGCACTGGTGAGTCTGAGACAGGAGGATCAGTATGTGTCGTGGTGGTGTAGGGAGACCCTGCACCAAATTAAATAAATAAGTAAATGTATGTTTTAAAAGATATTCTTTGAAAAGTATAGCATTGCTCTAAGCATGAATTTAGAAAACAGTTTATATTTCAATTTTTGTCACTGCAGATTAAATTTAGATCTTCTGCTTGTGAGACTTGTCCATAAAACAAAAAGAATTTGTTTAGATTGTTAAGGATTTGGAGTAACATGTATGCTAAATACCAAATGTGATTGATTATAGCTAGTACAACGGGTTTATTACCTTTCTGTTGTGATTGTATTTGGAAATGTATTAATAGGAACCAAGTAAAAGGTAGGTTTATTCTGTGGCACTGTAAAGAGAAAGGAGAGATAAAACAGACCTTTATTGACTCTAAAGATATGGAGAAAATTCAAGGCAGATGGTGGGGGATCCTCTGGCCTGAGACAACAGCTACCTCTGTTCATTCGCACCCTCTTCCTTCCTTCCTTCCTTCCTTCCTTCCTTCCTTCCCTCCCTCCCTCCATCCCTCCTTCCCTCTCTCCCTGCCCCTTTTCCTTTCCCATTCCCATTCCCATTTTATGTATTTGGTATAGAGTCTTATTACACAGCTCAGACTCATAGTGATTCTCCTGTTTCAGTCTCCCCAGTGCTGGGATTACAGGTGCATGCCACATGCCCAGTCTTGCACTGGGGCGGGGTGGGGGTGCAGCATATGGTGGTTGGGGGTGGGGGTTGGGGGGATGGCTGAGACTTTACAGACTTTTGCCAAGGTAGAGTTTGAGGGGCACACTTAGTGACACCAAGGAAGCTTATTGGGGTCTCCCCTGTGGCACAGGAAACATTGAAAGAAAATTGTATCTAGGACTGGGTTGGTGAAGAATGGGGAGGTGGACTCTGGGAAGATGAGCTGTTGTTTTAAGGGCTTCAGCTATGTTAGATGGCCACCATAATAATTCAGCGATTCATAGCAGGGTCAGAACCTATCAGTGTTCTTTAGAATCCTAATGTCAGTTGAATTCTCTCTGATGCAGACTTAGCTTAAATACTTGATTTACAAATTTACTTTGGAAGGATATCTCTTCATCAGTTGAGAAAAAATCATTTAAAGGGTGTGAATATGGTGGTGGTAGGGAAGCCTGTGTGGTATTTAAATACAGTGACTCAGTATAATGTTACTTTACACTGAGGAATTTCTTAAGAATAGGGATGGATTGATTCTGATCTTCTCCAGGGAGATAGGTCTGGATCCCATGAGGACCACCTGTCTGAGCAAGACTGGTTCTTCTGATCTTCAAAAGGCAATGATTGTTTAATTCCAAAAACCCTTTGTTCACATAATTGCAAAGTGAAAATTAAATTCCTTGCTGTGTAAGTCTGAAAGGATTAGCAATGCTCTTGATTGATACATGGTGTTCATAATACATAGAGTTTTATAATCTCTAGAACTACAGTTTTTGAGGAACAAATAATCTAAACTGTAATTTTGCAACTGGACAGAGGGTATTATTAAAGGTTTATTGTTAGGACTCTCATCTTTTGATTTCACTTTGTAATTAAAAACCTCTTGTCAAGTGGGGAGGATATGTAGAAGAATGATAATATTCTTCTGCTTTAATCACTGCTGATTTCTTGGTGATTCTTTGAAGTGGTATCCAACTGTTTCCTCCAGCTTTCATACACTTTGAAGAAACAATAGAAACTTCTTAAGTACATAACCAGATCTTCCTGTGCAGCCTCCCTTGGAGAAGATTATTTTTAGTTAGATAGTTTTGCTCTACAGGCTGAAAGGATTTATTCCCCAACTCTGATAAAAGGTCAAATAGTTTAGCCTGGAATACATCAGAATGAGGGAACTGAAGCCTTTTCTCTCTACCACCACTGTCCTCTGCCCCTGCAAAAACAAAAGGGGAAGGATACAGAAGGAGTAAACACAAGGCTTCTTTCTTTTGAATATTAGAATGTAGACCCAATTCAGATCTTCTATTTCTTATTACAGTTTGACAAATGTCTTGTCTTATATTATTTCTTAATCCACAAATTTTATAATTTTGATAAATTCTACTTATCATATGCCTTTTTTTCAGACTTATTTTCTTGTGTGCCGATACTCATTTAAATTCTCAAAGTCCAGAACAAGCCTTTCTCTTTCTATGCTTTGTACTACTGTTTCTGCTGAGGGCTGCTAGGTCTCAAGTTTTAACCCCGGAGCTGCCCGACCTCTGCTGAGCCAGCTTTGATTGGTTTGGTGAACCTTTAAATATTCACTTAAAACTGAAATCATGCTCTTTCACAATGGCTGGTTCCTGTGATTTTTTTCTAATCGTGGTTATTTATCCTGCTTACTTGAGCGTCTTCAAAGGTGCCTGCAGACATTGCTAGTAAGAATGAAAGTGGTACAGCTACTGCAGCTAAGCATCTTGGTGGATTCTTAAAATGTTAGATATAGAATTACCACACGATAGTGCTATTCCTAGGACAAGACATAGATTTATCAACAGGTCTAATCCTAGTCTGGATACTAAAGATAAATTTTATTTTTTTGAGACGGTCTCACTGTGAGTTATAGCTGGCCTTGAACTCATTCTGTCATGCAGAGTGGTCTTGAACTCATGATGATCTACCTGTCTCAGATTCCTGAGGGTGTGTGCCACCATGCCTGGTATGATAATTGAAAACAAGTGTTCCAATAAAGTGTATGCATAACCACGTTATTCATATTAGCCCAAAATAGAAATAGTGCCAGTGTCCATCACTCCTATGTGGGTAAGCAAATTATAATATCTGTATAATGGAATAAAAAGAAATGAAGTAAGGATACATATAATAACATGGATGTACTTGAAAAACATACTAAATGACAGAAACCATACACAAAAGGCTGCATGTTGTGTGATTCCATGTATATGAGGTATCCAAAGCAATTAAGAAATCAGATTTATTAAGGATTCCCAGTACTGCAAATAAATAAAGTAATAAATACAGGTCAGTGGTTGCCAACATATAGGGGGAAGGGAGTTGTTTGCTCTTGGGATATAAAAATGTTCTGCAGTTCAGATGGTGGGAAAGGCTCTACTGTTGGGAAAAGGCTAAAAGCTACTGGATTGTATGATTCAAATAGTCAAAATGGGGGCCCGGCAGGATGGCTCAGTGGTCTAAAGCGCCTGCAGGCGGCTGCAGGGACCGCAGTTCAATTCAATCCCTGGCACCACATGCTGCGCCAGCCCTGCCCTCAGGGCAGGCTGAGCCGGCCATAAAAATAAATAAACAAACAAACAAAAGTTCTGAAACAAGAAAAAAAATAGTCAAAATGATGCGGATCTAAGTTCATTGGGGCTATTCTAACAAAGCACCAAAACTGCATATCAAACACAACAGAAATTTATGGTTTCATAGTTCCAGAAGCTAAAAGTGTGAAACCAAGGTATTGGCAGTTTTTTTTTTTTTTTTTTTTTTTTTTTTTTTTTTTTTTTTTTTTTTTTTTTTTTTTTTTTTTTTTTCCTGAGGGCTATGGGGGAGAATTGCGTTCATACCAGTCTTCTAGCTTCTGATGATTTGCAGGTGATCTTTGGGTGAGCTTATGGGCCTATCACCCCAGGCCCTACCTTTATCTTCCCATGGTATTGTCTCTCTGTGCAGGTCTACGTCCACATTTCTTCTTTTCCTAGTAATGGGGTAGGACCTTAATGACCTCATTTTGACAAATGACATCATTTAACAACCTACATTGATGCTATTTCCAAATAAAGTCACATTTTGAGATTTTTCAGTACGACTTCATCAGAGTTTTGGTGGTAGCCATGTCATCCATCAAAATGGTGTGATGTTTAATTTAAAGAAATAAAATGAACAAAAGAAAAATTTTGAAGAATAAAATGACAATGGCACTGGGTAACTTAACTGCTCAGAAGAGTCCTCAGCTTGAACAGTCTGGCCCTTGGCCAACCAGCTAGCTTTTCTTCTCTCTTCCTCAGCACCCACTTGTAGCCCTCTGCCTGCTGCCTGGGCTCCGTCTCCTCCCACCCCTGCAGATCTCAGCTTCTGTGTTGCCTTTGTGCAGAGTGCTCACATGAGTTCTAGCACAAGGCAGCCTCCTCTTTCTGTACAGCACGACTGCTCTGCAGTCTTCTGTGTGTGACAGAGCACACCATAGTGCCATGTGTTGATCAAAAGGCCGGTGGTCCCTTCAGCCTTGGCCAGGAAGGTGTGGGCAGCTAGAGGCTGGATTCAGCAGCCCTCAGTGGCTAGAGGCACTGGGCTTATGGATCAGAGCTGCTGCCCCTAGCATCTTCCTGTGGCTTAGACTTTCACAGTAGGTGACCTCATGGTAGTCAGGCCCCAGCCATAAAAAGAAAACAGGAAGCTTTTTATGACTTGTTTTGAAGTCACATAACATCATTTGCATCATACTACCAGTGGAGCTGCCTTAAGCTGGTCTAGATTCACAAGAAGGAGCCACAAACATTACTTCTTAGGAGCAATTTGAAGCCATGTTTTAAAACGCCAAAATACTCCATGCTATCATCTGAATGTTTATAGCCATGTCCTCTCCAGTTTCTACCTTGAAACCTGGTCCCCAGTTGATGCTTTAAAGCAGTCGGGCCTTTAGTGGGTGTTTAGTTGCTAGGTGACTCAGGATTGTTCCTTCACTAGGTCCTACAAGGCAACCTCTTGGCTGCTTTCAGCATGTGAGGGTACAGTAAAATTCATCATCTTTGAAGCAGAGTCAGCCCCCACCAGACCTGAGTCTGGCAATGCCTTGATTTTGGGTTTTGCAGCCTCCAAAAGTATGAGGAATAAATGTCTATTATGTTACCTACTTCACAGGTTACACCAGCTTGAGCAGACTGATTTATTAATTTGTTCTGTCACAGTATTCTTGCCAGTGACTTTCCCTTTCACCACTGTTTGATTTCTGCCTTAAGCTTACCTTGTTGTCGTAGTACTATGTGCATCACCTTGGCCATGTACAAGTAGGTGCTCAGTAAAGCGATGAAGTGAAAGTTGGCTGGGGAATTAGAAAAGGTGGAACAAGGAAAGCCATGGACTTGTGCTATGCACAGCACAAGGTTGTTTAGTGGATACGAGTGCGATTGATGGTAAACATGCCCAGTGGCTTGAGCTTTATTTTTCAGTCCCATGATCCCAGTTCAGAAGTAAATCTGAGGCTTCCCGTGACAGTACTGCATGAGGTACCTGAGAGCTAGCTGTCACTCAAGATAGTGCTGTCCTAATGCCTTCAGTAAAACATAGCAACATAATTGTAAGTGAAGCTGGATGTTTGTTGAGTGAATTTCTCAAAAGGAAAGCAGAATTAAACTTTTAATTTTTAATAGGCCAATACTCATAGTGTGTGTGTGTGTGTGTGTGTGTGTGTGTCTGTGTGTGTGTGTGAGAGAGAGAGAGAACTAGAAATAGTGCTCATGGATTTCTGATGCATGGAGGGAAGAGTAGCAAGGAATGTATTGGTTATTTATTATTATTATTATTATTATTATTATTATTATTATTAAACAGACTTTGTCAGAGCTTTACCAGAATGAGACTTCTCCCATCTCTGTGGCTTATTTCTTTGAAGAAGTTTGGTCTGAAGTGGATGCATACATGACCTTATCAGGCCTGAGCCCACCTGTTCCCCTGACTTCTGGTCTGCTGTGACAGTGGGGCTATGGGTTTGTTAGATGAGAGTGGGTCCCTTTCTTTTCCTGTTCCAGGCAGTTACTTACACAAAACCTCTTAAGATGCAGGGTGATACAGTTCTATGAGTGAAAATACCGTCTTAGTTTCCCATCCTACACAGCCGAGGCTGAGGCAGGTAAAACCTCAGGCTCTTGTGGACCTCGATTGGAGCATTGATTCTGTCACTTCTCATTGACATCACCTCAGCATGTTAATCACCCTCCATATGCTTCCGTTGCCTGAGAAAAAGGAAAGTTAGAAAGTAGAGTACATTTTATTTTAGCAATAGAGTTAGAAAAAGTGATTAGGATCATACATATAGAGATTCTAGTAGCTCCTGTCCCATGGTGAGTGCTCAGTCAATTTTAAGTATGACAGTAGTCCATTTAATTGCTTGAGCTCTGCTTGGAATTTATACATAGTAATACTTTTAAATATAGCTTTTAAAGAATGCTTTATCTTATTCTGCTATTCTAGTTAAATTGGGAAGAAAGTTTATGTTGCTTTATGTCTGGGGTATTACATTATTATGATCGTTTCCTATCTTTAATATTTGTGACTTTTGTTTTGAAAAGTCTTTAATACAAAATAATTAAATATAAAATGAACTAGAGAAATGGCTTAAAATTCTCAGGCTTCAGGAAATTTGCATTTACTTTTCTAAATTTTCCTAATATCTATTGTAGTTCTGGCTGCATTTAGAGCACATGGACTTGTTTTTTTTCTGGGTGTTTGATTTAAAGCAGTTAGCTCCTTCCATTCCTGGAAGGGTCAGAATGAGTCTAGTCTTTTTCTAGGCTGAGAACTAGAGCTGCATATCTTCTTTTCAGAAGACAGGGGATGGTGGCAGATTGTAAAGTGGAGGAGGAGGGAGCTTTTATAACAGATGGTTTCTTGGATATCTGGGGCCTATCCAGATTTGAGCTTTTGAAGTGATAGGTCAGACCCTTAACTGGTACAGATAGGGGCAGGATTGCCAGAACAGGAAACAAGGTCCTGGGGCGATGTCTTTGGGGTGTCTGCTGCCACTATGCAGCTGGTGGGCTAGTGTGTTAGCTTTGGTTTCCTATGGCTTGGTGAGGTGTATAGTACCACCATGAGGTGAGAAAACTAGACCTGGAGTCTAAGATAGTTATAAGCACCCTAGAGCTGTTGGCATATGTTAGAAAGGGTGTGAGCTTCTGTGCCTCGTAGGACTCCTCCTAGGACTTATGCCACCTTTGGCATGGATGAAAGTGCATAAACGTGTGTGCCAAAGAAATGAGTGTGTGTGCTGTCCACTGATCAGCCTGGCGTTCTGAATTACATGGTACATGTCTTAGTTTCTCTTCTCTCTTTGCTGGGACAAATACCCAACACACAAGCTGAGGGAAAGAAAGCTTTATTTTGCTCATGGTAACTGGAGGTTTTAAGATACTGTCCCTGCTCTGTAGGGCCTGGAGGAGAGGCTGGGGTGCTGCTGTGTCCAGGATGATCAGCTTCATACCGCTAAGAGGCCACCAGGCTCTGTGTGTGTGTGTGTGTATGTGTGTGTGTGTGTGTGTGTGTGTGTGTGTTGCACATGCTGTCAGTTCAATCGTTTGTGCCTCTCTGGCCCCGCCCCTCAAGCTGTGCCCTTGACAACCCCACGATTTTTACATGAAGAGACAACTAGACACAAGCTATAACAGTATAATAGGTAATATTTTGTGAGAAAGCTTGCCTATCCTCTTTGTCATTAGCCTCCAGAGACTTAAGCACTTACCCAGATATTGCTAACATCCTCTGGTGACCTTTTTGGAATTGTTAAATTATTGTTGACTGGTTTCTAGTATTTACCCTGCTTCTCTTTAGCTGAGCACCCTTGGACAAGCTACTTAATCTCACTGTGTTTAGCTTTCTTTGTCTAGAAGGTGAAGACCTAGCTTAGACCTATCTGAGATGACCTCCATTGTCTACATTTGGTTAAATTAGCGGTATTTGTTCAATTACTTGAGTTCTACCAGTTTTACTTCTACATAAAGGAAGAGACATAGGCTGGCCAAATAGCTCAGCGGATTAAAGCACCTGCAAGCAGGAGCAGGGGCCAGGGGTTTGATCCCTGGGCCTGCCATGCTGGCCCCATCCCCGGGCCGGGCTGAGAGGGCAATTGAGACTGGGTGTGGTGGCACATGCCTGTAAGGTTCACTGTGAATCCGATCTAGTACTGAGACTCTGAACACCCTGTAGACCCTCTCCCCCAACAAACAAACAACAACAGCAACACCAACAAAACAATGATCTTTGGAGCTCTGGAAGGGCAGAGCTTGGCTCACCTGTGGGGAGATGGTCAGGCTCTCTGTGCCCACTGAGGTCACTTCGATCCTGTTGAATATGAAAGGTACCACAACACCAATTGCTTTTATGAAGGACATTTTATACCCTTACATAGAAGAAAATATGTGGGAATATCTGCAGCCACACTGGGAGGAGGAGGAGTGTTGGCAGGACATCAGCCTTCTGAGGAAGCAGGGGAAGAGGCCTACTTGGATGGTGCTGTTCCAATCCCCCTGGTGTCTGGGATGGGCTGGATGACCTCTAGCTGATGATCCAGGCTGTGGTAGAGAATGTGCGCTGGCAGATGTCTCTGGACTGGGAAACCGCAGCACTCAGACAGCTGCAGGGTCACATGTGGAGGGCAGCATTCACAGCTGGACACATGAAAGGAGAGTTCTTTGCAGATATTGTGCTCACAGTCAAGAAGTAGAAAGTGGCTGAAATGAAGTTGTATATTCATTCTTCAGGGAGCATTGAGACGAGGAACTGTTATTTGGGCATTCTGCAGAGGGAGATATTCTTGAGCTTTTTGCTTGTCACTTTGACATCAAGATTGGACATAACGGAAGAGACATATTTTTTGCTATTAAATTTCTTTCTTTTTTTAAAAGTTATTTTATTTATGTACTAGTTACAGGGTATTGATTTGCAGCTCAGTGAACCTCCTGTCTCAGCCTCCCAAGAGCTGGGATTATAGGCATGCACCACCAGGCCTAGTTTTGATGGCTGGCATGGCAGGCCTGGGGTTCCAGGACCAGCACAGCATGTGGTACTGAATGGGAGTCCTTGTGCTTGCCAGCCAGGCTCTTAGACCATTTTTCTTAAATATATAATTAATGTGTCTCCATATCTGATATTTAAGGGCTTGGTAATTAATTTTTATTTTTTATTTGGGCTTGATAATTAAGAGTCTGTATTATTATTTTATAGAGAGAAGGACCCAAGCTCTACCTTTGTGCCGTCTGTAGTTAACCTCACCTCTTTTGTTGTTGGGACAGTATTAGTCACAGTTGCTGTTGGGGAGGGAAAAACACATAAAGCACAGTGCAGCATTATAGATGTTTTTGAAAATGCAGTTGAGTTCATCTGGTGAGCCCTTCACTGCTGAGTGTTGGAGACTGGGGGCCAGAAAGGGCTCATGAGTCTGAGACTGTGTTTTGTTTATCTTGATACCCTAGCACCTTATGACCCTCAAAACCAGCTAGCCTTATCAATTTTGTTTTATTTTTTAACAGTGTTTTACAGAATGACCCTGATTAACGACTTCTCTCATTAACTCTTCCCCACCCTGGTGGGTGCTGGAATGGCACGTCACCCCTTCTTTCTGCATCATCTTAATATACTGTGCAAACTACAGGAGCCTTTGGTTTTCTCTTTAGCCTGGGCTGTTTCTCAGGAGCCAGGTTCAGGCTAAGAGGATTTTCTACAAGATAAGCACATGCTGCTTGCATTTTGCATGCCAATTACTTTGTCTGAGGTTTTAACTTGTGAGAGGGCAGCAGAGATATAGTTCTGAGGAGTGAAACGGATTCGGTGGAATGTGAAGGGCAGGGGTGGAGTAGGTTGAGCTACTGTGGAGCTAAGAAATCATACTACAGGAAATATGCCACTAAAGAGGCCTTGCAAACCTTCCCAGTGCTAGGATATGGCTCTCTGGGAGAGCTCTGGCAGGTGAGGAACTCTGGAGTGGTTTTGTATGTGAGGTCTGAAGTATGAAGGTCTTTGTCATGTTTCCTTTTGATCTCATTTGCTCTGCTTTTTACCTTGCTGTAAGCCACCAAATATCACATGGTAATTCCCAGAATTTGGCTATTTTTCCTTTAATTCTGCCTCTTTAACTGAAAATGTGACACACATTTTATTTTTTACATTCTAAAGCATTAACTTCTAAAACATATGTGAAAGTCTAGTGTGAATTTGAGAATCAATTTATACTTTTATGTAGTGTTATTTTTTTTCCCTAAAAGCAGAAAACAACTATATCTCAGGATCCAAAACTAAGAATAGATAAACACCAGACATTTTTAGTGAAGAGAGGTGGTAAGGGATTTCGAGCAGACTTACTGGAAAGAGAAGGCATTGCTAACCATGAAGATGGGAATGATTTGCTAAGTGAGGCAGAGAAAATACAGTGGATTTGACATCCATAGAATTAATTGAATGCCAATCTAAAGTACTAAACAAAAATTACGTCTCTCCTTGGCATGTACAAACTTTTCCCATGTTACTATATAGTATAACAACTACTTGTCTAGTCTACACATCATATTAAATATTATAAGGAACCAAAAGATGATTTAGAGTGTACAGGAGAATATGCCCAAGTTTTGTGAAATATGAACACTTGAACATTATGGAACTTTCTCCTTGTGGTAGGTTCTGGGAATATTTCTATGGCTTCCAAGGGATGTCTGCATCCTGTTTGCCCTTGTTTTTCAGGTTCATGTAATTTCTACAC
Source organism: Myocastor coypus (assembly GCA_004027025.1). NCBI lineage: Eukaryota > Metazoa > Chordata > Mammalia > Rodentia > Myocastoridae > Myocastor > Myocastor coypus. Next base: position 66,122 of record PVJA010003079.1, read on the forward strand.
AAGGACAGCCTCTCAGGTATCTTAAAGAAAATGGAGGCATCAGTTGCAGGTTACATTTGATGAAGGTGAACAGAAGCTTGAGAATATCCAATGGTATTCACTGGCAGGCTGCTTTTCTGAGGATGTCACTAGTAGTAGATTGTGACTCTTTCCACCTTGAAGTTCCTGCTAGGATGACTGTGATGGGCCTAGTTATTCATCTTCTCTGTTTTTAATTAAATATGTTATAACAATATGCATTGTATTAATTATTGTGACTGTCCTACTAACCTGTTTTGAAACTGTCTCATTGTTTCTTTCTCATTAAAATTAATAAAATTAAAAAAAATAGGTTGTCATATGCTGTTGGCTCATAGTGTTTGCATGTTCCTTCATGCATGTGTGTGTGCTCAGAGGATGGTTTAGCTCAGGCTTCTGTTACTTTCCTAGCTATTACTGCTGCATAAATGTACACATTCAGTCTCAGAGACAAACTGGCAGGATTGAAATAAGATGGCATTCATCATCAAAATTAAATTCTTTTTCTCATTAACAGACATTCTGCCTGTAGTGCACTATGAATTACCATGTTTTATAAATCTTGTAAGTGTCTTATGAAGAGTGTAGTCATAAGTGTTTTAGTGTTAGAAATATTGATTTGCTCACTGCAGGCATTAAAATGTTTTGTCATCTCTACATGTTTACCTGTCACTGGAGTGTTAGAAGATGAATGGTGCAGGCCTCCTTGGACCTCTGGGTGGCCCTGCTGAGCTGGCTTTGCATTGACTGGCCTGGGTCTTGTGCTCACCTTGGCCCAGTTGGCTGGGGCTAGAGGCCTAGCTGGGCGTAGACACCTTGGTGAGAGGGAGGGTGGGGAGGTAGTTCAGCAGAGGGCCTCTTCTCTGAGAAGTGTTTTGGGTGTAGCAGGCCTGTGACTGCAGAGGATGGGAGTCTGGGAAGCTGTTTGCTATGACTGAGAACAAGGCTCATAGCAGAAGAACTGTTATTTAGACCTGAGATTGTAAAGGTGTAGGGAGCTCAGTTCTTTTTCTGTGTCTATACTTAGTGACTATAGATGACACCAAATGGCTTAAAAACTGAGGAGACTAAAACTCATTTGTGCTTTAAGATATCAAGCCACTGCTAAACTTCTTTCTTTTAAATGAAATAATTATTTAGGAGGTTGGTGATGGTTTTGGAGAAAATTTCAGAGGGAACAGCTGTAGGAGAAAAGCAGGTCCAGAAGTAGGAGAGGATAAAGAGATATAAGGGGTCATTTAATCAGCTGGGTTGAGCTAGAAGTGATAATTATTTGTGCTTAGGGAGGCTTAAAATTGAGAGGAATATGAACATATGGCTTAAGCCACTGGGTTGGAACTTTGAAATTTAAACAAGCTAATTGATATGTTGTAGTAATAGAGAACTTGTAGTTTTACATTCTTAAACTAGTTTTATTTACCTAACCTAACCTAACATAACATAACCTTTCTCTTTCCCCAGTTTTTTCATCAGCTTATAATGATTTATTCTATAACTACCTTCAAGACAAAACTTACTAAGGACTGGATTGCAGAAGGCACCCAGTTTTATTATTTGGCCAAATCTTTTTTTTTTTTTTTTTTTTTTTTTTGAGGCAGGGTCTCGCTATGTGGTTGAGGCTGGCCTTGAGCTCACTTTTGTAGCCCAGGCTGGTCTCGAACTCACACCAATCCTCCTGCCTCAGCCTCCCGAGTGCTAGGATTACAGGCGTGAGCCACCACGCCTGGCTTGGCCAAATCTTTGAAGATTACAATAAAGACTAAAGATTTTTATGGGAAAAGGTTGTTATGTTAGCAGACAATGAAGTCAGCAGTTTGTGTTATGAGGGAAGAGACCTTGGAGCTTTGTGTTTTGCAAAGGACATATTGGCATGAATTAGCATAGGACTATGGGTAAGATGTCTGTGGAATCAGAATATCCTGGGTAGATTTCATTATTGCTTAAGGTACAGTAAGCATATCTGGAAGTAGCATAGGAAAGCAGAGCATTGGCAGCATTATAAGCCTGCTGTTTTTTGGAGAACAGTGTTTATCAGAATTGGACATTTTGATGAACAATTGGGATTGTAAATAATTAGATTGTTGTACATTTTTTCTGCAGACTTTTTTCATGTGAAGTGATTTACTAGGTAGTTGAGTGTATGATTTTGCCACAAAAATGTCAAGTTGGTACTCTTCTCAGAAGAGTATGGGTCTGAAACACCTGTGGGACTTCAAAAGCAAAAGCTTGGTGACTATCAGTGATCAGGTCTAAAGTGGTGAGGAAAACAAATGATTCCTCACATATTGGTATATGTCAGCAAGAGCCTGATAATCACTATGTAAATACTGTGGGGAAATCCTCATTATTATAAATTGCAATAAATTTCATGGAGAAAATGTAGAGCACAGGACATCACAGGAAAGTAAGAGCAAACTAGTTTAGTTGAAGGGGAAGTGCTTCTCTGAGGAAAGTAGATAGCAGCTGAAGGCTGAGGGGTGGAGTAGAGTTTGCTGTAGGAGGAGAGGCAGGACTACGAGTGGGGCAGCATGGCTGGAGGCCTTTGAGAAAGGTGTCACACCTCCGAGTGAAAAATGACCACATTTCAGGGCAAGGTGATATGCAGTGCTGTGCCTGTTCTATATTTCTTAGCTCTCCAGTTACAAAAGTGACTTGCCTCAGTATCCTTTTAAAGGAAAGATGCTTGCCAGCTAGAGCTGTGTCACTGTTTAGGATTACTTAGCAAATTCTAGTGTGGCTTTTGACTTCGAGGATTTATACAGAGACTTCACTTGAAAATGGTATGAGAACTGAAAGACTAAGCAAAAATTGAAGGCTGCATTGTTGTTCTTGCAAATCCCTTGATACGTGACTATTTTCTCGTGGCCTGTTCATTTATTCCTTGTTAACGGCCAGCTGCTTAGAGCACAGGACTGTCAACCAGCCTGTTAGTAAAGCTTGGGGCTTCTTTTTCCTTCCACTCCCCCCAAGGACAGAAAAGAGAGTCCATGCAGTTATTCTGAGAATGAAGTGTTCCTCTGTTTCTGATGAAGGAACTCTGGCAGATTAGGGGTAGGTGCTGAGTTTTCTTTAGAATTAGGTTCTCTTGCATGTTATTGATACTAATTTCTGTGTGTTATAAATTTGGGACAGTGTCCTATGTGTAGCTGTGGTTCTCTGCCTAAGTGCTGTCAGCCATGGGCAAGTGCAGAATCTGGGGCCATATATCCATGCTTTCTCCTGTCAGGTGCAGGTCAAGACCTGTCTCAGCCCAGAGCATGAGGCTCTTCGTCTGTTTCTCAGGAAAGCAACTTACCAAGCCCAGGCCAGCCCGTTTCTCTTCTTCCCCAGAGGAACTATAAGGACTTGCTTGAGTGGAACTTCTGTGAGCTCCTGATCCCTCCACATGTTCACAGAAGCCCTGTAAGACAGGACTTGCTCCCTTGTGTGTTGTGAGTTTTAATGGACCTACTTGGGCAGTCAGTATACACAAACTATACTTAAAAACATCTGACATTTTAAAATGTTTTTTGTTACCATGCTGTCTTAGTCACTTCTTTGTTTCTGTTGCAAAATGCCCAGCACCTTCAAACTGAAAGAAGCAAGGTTTATTTGGGGTCTTGGTTTGAGTGTGTGGCTGGCTGGCCCCAGGGCAGAAACAGTATGGTGTAAGGATCCAGAAGAGGTAACTATGAAGCAGAGGGACTAGAAAACACACACCTAGTGACCACATCCAAGCAGGCCCAGGACACATTATCCACTCAAAGGTGGATAATCTACTGGGGAGTACAAACCCCCAGCCCCTTAGTATTCCTCCAAATACATGAGGCTTTTGGAGGATATTTTAGACATGCTGAACTCATACTTTAGCCTCTTGAAAGAAGACAGTCTTACTCTAGTTTAGCAGGTAAACCTAGTTTACTGTAGGGAAACTTCAGAAATATGGGCTGCCTGGTTGTAGTTAAACTCACTTTCATACACACAGGCTGCCTTGTAGAACATCAGAACATTTGTATGTTAATATCTCCTGTAATAGGATTCTCAATGTTAATAAAATTGAGCAGGTACTTTTATTACTAGTCTATAAAGGAAGAAGATGGGGAGTAGTTAAGGGATTTTTGCCCCAGACAAATTAGAGGTGGAGTCAGAGTTGGAAACAAGTTCTATTCTTCCTTCTGGGACCAGTTAGATTGTGGATTCGTTTCCTGTGGTGGGACATCCAGGAGCGTAGCTAGCCATCCTTAGGTCATGGACTGAACTGAGCAGTCTGGGCTAGAGGAGCAGCCCTGTCTTCTCTCACATCTGGCTGCCCAGGTAGCTCCATTTATCATTGTGTCTCAGTCAGCAATGAAAATGTCTATGTCCTTAGGAATGTCCTTAGCAATGTCTATGTCCTTAGGAAGAGGACCCCAGAAATGGACACATCACACGACTTACCATTTATAGTTGTAGAAGCCAATCTGGTTTCCAGGAAGCCTCAGTGAGGGAGGGTATGTCAGACTAAACTTAGAGGACTTTTAAACACTTAATTTGATGTTTTGAGAGAGGGTCTCACTACCTTGTTCAGGCTAATGTTGAACTCATAGACACAAATAATCCTCTCGCCTCAGTGTCCTGGGACTACAGGCATGTGTAAACACATCTGAGCGAGTAGAGAAGTATAATACTAAAAAAGAGCAAGGCAGGGATGTCCAGGCGCTGTGTACCATGTTCATTCCTGCTCCTCACTGACTCAGGATGAGTGAGGCCCCTGTATGTATTGTAAGCAAATAAAGGTACATAGTGTAGGGCTGTGACAGAACAGCACACGATCTACCTACAAGTGCTGTCAGTGAATCTGACTGCTCTTTGTGCATATGCTTGAGTGTGCTTCTTGGATCCAGTTCATTGGTCTTTAGATGTGAGCTGCAAGTTGTGTGGTCTGTGGTGTCACGATGGTGCCTGGAAGATGGAGAGGGCCAACCCTAGTGATGTTCATGAGAAAGGTCCCACTGTCAGAGTTAATTCTGAGCCCTAAACAAGAAAGGGTTTAGGCTGCCTATCTCCCTTTTTGGGGGAGGGCAATACAGAGATTGAGCTCAGGTACTTTACACTGAGCTACATCCTCAGTCTTTAAAAATTTTTTTTTTAAGTTTGTGATCCTTCCACCTCTGCCTTTTTAAAAAAATTTTTAATTTTTTTTTAATTTTAATTTTTATTTATTTATTTTTTTTGTCTTTTTGAGACAGGGGTTCGCTATGCAGTTCAGGCTGGCCTTGAGCTCACTTTTGTAGCCCAGGCTGGTCTTGAACTTGCATCAATCCTCCTGCCTCAGCCTCCGAGTGCTGGGATTACAGGCATGTGCCACCACGCCCAGCTACTGCCTCTGCCTTTTATGGTGCTGAGATTACAGGTGTGTGCCTTGCTACTATTAATCTTAGAAGAACATTTTCCCTATGGTTCCCATGGAACCCAGTGGAGCTTAGATGAAGAGAGGGGATGTCTGCTTGGGCTCATCTGCTGATTGTGTCAGCTTGTTGGATCCAGGGAGGGCTTATCTTACTCACTCTGGGATGATAGCATCTCATGAAGCCAAATAAATCAGTAACATAGTCTCTAGCCCACTACAGATTCTGTTGTGTACAGATTCTTTCCACTCAAGCTGGCTCTTGTGCCCATTACTCTCAGGCTCAGCACTGTCGTCCTTAGCCTCCCATACCTATGTCTCTGGAGGTGGAGACCATCCTGGTGTCTAGGGTAAGTGATAGGGTTTGCCGCCTTCTTCATCCGGAGAAGTTTGGGAATGAGGAGTTCCAGAACAGAGAGGCAGAAGAGCGGAGGTAATCATGCTGCTAGATGCATTGTCCTTTCACACTGTGAGCAAAGAGAAGTCTGTACAGAGCAGACCTGTAGCCAGACAGCCCCATGATGGGGAAGAGGAACTGTGAGGAGCTTTCTTCACTGCCCCTCTGTGTTTCCTAGGCTTAGGGGCTCCTGAGTCACTACTGATGCTCAGAGAATGGATTCTGTGCTGGGACCCACAGAAAGATATGCACAGAAGCTGCATCCTGCTTCTGTTTCCTCTGCCCATTGTCCGGCCTGGTATCTACTCTGCCCTGACTCTATTGCTTGGCTGCGGCAGGGCTTAATAGACTTTGTGTGATGAATCAATATGCAGAGCTTTAAAACTCTAGTAGATCTGATTTGGTTAGTCATGGCTGGGGCTTTGGAACCCCCCCCCCCTTTTTATGATTTTTTTAATTAGAGAATAATGTGACAACCAGGACTGAAATTTTTGGTTTAGTGTTGATTTTTTTCATCCATTTTTGTTACTACTCTCTAGAATAATGTGATTTCTTAGGATTAGTCCTAACTTGTTACATAAAACCTTCTAAATTTAAGTATTATGCAAAGCAGTAGTATTAGCTTTGGTTTATATTAAGATGCCTTGGCCAGCAAACAGAAATAAGTAGTATTTATTGATAGCAGCAGTGGATTTTCCTCTGTGCGACAACAACACCATAAAATGAGTCTGGAGGATTCAGAAATGAACATGTCTTTGAGAGTAAGTACTAAGGTTTTAGACTTAGTGGAAAAAGCCCCCAATCCAACGTGGGGAGAGAGGCTGGCAAGGCAGCAGAGTGTGAATTTGTGGGCATATAGCCTTGCATTGGTATAACCTGCCACTTCTGTAGCAGTATGAAAATGCCGTTTATTCTTTTTACTATAGAAAGAAACATGCTGCCTGTCACTTCATAGTAGCAGTAACGAAAATCACTAGTGAGGAGCTGGGGAGATGGCTCCGAGGCACAAGTGCCTGCTGGGCAAGTGCAAGGTCGTGAGTTTGAACCCCAGTCCCACCAAAAAAAAAAAAAAAAAAAAAAAAAGGAAAATCACTAGTGACCTCTCTGGTAGCAAGAGATCTGGGTTCCATTTATCCATGGTCGTTGTCAATATTGGAATGTGGACTGTCACAGAAGACTGGTCCTTCCAGTGGTGACTCACTGGAGATGTAGAAGGGCTTAGAAACTGATAAGCCCCACAGGACTGTGCTGGACAGAAGACCCCACATGTCTGGCACAGTGGAAACTTACTTGAGCTCCATTTCCATAGTGAGAAGGAACCTAGACTGGGCTGGAGTCTGGAAGGCCCAAAACTATATTGCTGATGTTATGTGTGAACATGTAAGTTTTTCTCAAGGAGAAGAAGTTCTATGGCTCTCCCCTCCCCTTCTCCCTCTCTCCTCCCCATCTCACTGTTCCCTCCCCTTTTCATGCTCCCCTCCCCTCTTTCATCCCCCTCCTCTGTTTCTGTTCCATGGCTTTTAAAAACCTGAGATCTAAGGAGACTGAAGTGGGGAAAAAGGATTCCTATCTTAGGTTTCTGTGATAGGAAGAGGACCCATAATATAGTCTGGATTCCTACAAATTCAAACGGATTTTTTTTTTCATTCATTTACACTCTAGCAGCTTGTCTATCGTGTTATGCTATATTGAGTAGGGTTCCAGAGTTAAAATTATTTTTCACGAGATCCTCAGGCAAAAAGTGCCACTTTAGGAATAGCTACGGTGTGTATAAATTTCACCTAAGGAATAACAAGTGGTTTCTTTTTTTAAAAGTTGCATCATCTAATCACAAGCAGAATGTATTTGAGGAAAAGTAGAACAACATATATATGAGAGATACACACAGAGAGAATAGGATTGGTAAAATGCAAATGATAAAAAAAAAGCCACAGGCAGGAAAAGAGAAATAATTATTCCAAAACCTTAAGTTGTTTATTTATTTACATGTAAAATTCCTGGAAACCAAGTGAAAAGAAACATGAGTATCAATTCTTTCTTTTCTTTTTTTCTTTTTTCTTTTTTTTTTTTTTTTTTTGGAACTGGGGATTGAACTTAGGCTCTTGTGCTTGCCAGGCAAGCACTTATTCCACTGAGCTATCTCCCCAGCTCCTTCATTCTGTCTTAGAGAAAGCAAGTTATGTTCTTAGATGCCACACTGTTCTTGTAGTACCTGTTAGAGACTTTCTCACACATCCCCACAGGTATGTCACCATCTCTGGCACTTGGCAGGAAAACTGTCGGGGAAAAGGCACCCTTGAACTCATGCAAGATCACACTCATGTTAGCTGGCATGTGGTTTATTGACGGCAACTAGCATGTGCAGGGCTGCTCAGTGGACCTGAACAGCGATGGCTGGGGAGGCAGGAGCTTTATAGAGCAGGGAATAGGGGAAGGCGAGTTGCAAAGAGTCCTTAGCTGGTCTGAGGTGTTCTGGGCAGGTGGAAATGGGAAAGGGAGTCATCAGGTGTCCCTGGCTGGGCCAGGGTGTATTGGGCACAGAGTATAGAATCCTTGAAGCAAGCTGAAACAAAGCTATATGTGTAATCAGCCAGGAGCAGACAGTCAAGGTTGCAGCACAGCTGTGGTTGGAAGTGGTGTAGGGGAAGGGGGCCCACGGCCCGGTGCCTTAACAGCACTTATATGCGATGTCCAGGCATACTTTTGTCCTAACTTCTTTCCATTTTCACAGTTGGTCTTGGTGGAGGTCTTTATGTGTATCTCTGTATCCCTCACGAGCTATTCCCACCATTCTGCAAACTCCGTTGTGTGGAGCTGCCAGTAACTGGAACAGCTGATGGTGCAAGATTATATTCTGGAACGGCCCCAGATGTGGATAATGAGGCCGTAGTGTGCTTTCTGCCAGGAAATAGCCATCTGCAAGCATCCTGATGGGCTTTGCCGTGGAAATCGAGGATCCCGACCAGAATGTCTGCTGAGGTGGACCAGGCTGCTTATTTCAGGCAGTGCGGCCTGCAAGGGCCTGGGCCGACCAGTCAGCACCAGCTACTTGATGAAGAAGCACTATGTATTTCACCTTCTTGTAAATCAGATCTACTTGGGAATTATTCAGAAATAACCTTGGAGGGGCTGGGGAGATAGCTCCGAGGCACAAGTGCCTGCTGGGCAAGTGCAAGGTCGTGAGTTCAAACCCTGGTCCCACCAAAAAAAAAAAAAAGAAATAACCTTGGAAAGTTTAAAATGTACTTTTTAGTTTGGAATTACAATCACAGTAACGGCTTTTCGGGTCAAATTACATTTCTTTACCAAACTGAAGAACTTTCCTTTTCAGCTCCTTTTCCTCCTTACAATGTGGTCACAAAAACTGAGGAATAAAAAAAAACCTTTTGTGTTTGGCTTTTCATTTCTTTCCATTAGTATTCAGTAATTGTGCAAGCTCTTATAATAAGCGGTAACTGACAATGTGTCTTTTTGTTTTGGAAAACTAAAAGTAAGTATCTTAATACATAATACTTCAAAAATGTGTTCTTAGAAGCAAATGTCTGATCTGTGATGAGAAAAGGTGAGATGTAGGGCCACAAATGCTTATATACTTGCATATTGTGTCTAAAGAGTTACCTGCGTACTTATATAGCCATTAAAAATGTATGTGGAAATAGCCAAGTGGTGCAGAGTGGTGTTTCCTTCTTTTCCTAGACTGGCTGGAAGCATATGGGGTCTGCATGTTTGTTGTCTGTTCTGTGCTTCCTTTGGAAAGAACAAATATGAACACAAATTTCTGTGAATGAGGTAAAGCTGGTGTTGAACTTGAGTTATCTCATGTAATACAAGTCAATTCAGAAGATAATATAGAAAACAAAATGTGTTTAGGTCTGCTAGTTTCTGTATCACATAAAAATGTCTATACAGCTTTTCATCTGGTTGGAAAAAGAACAGAGAGGTGTGGGGATTCAGCAACTCTTTGGAGAAATGTACCATACACATAAAAATACCTGAGATTGAGTCATCTGGTGTCAGTCAGCTGGAATCCGAGTTTAGGTAACCAGGGCAAATTCTGGATTCCAGGGCCAAGGCTGGAGTTGTGCTGCTTCCTGAGAATAGCCAGAGAACGGTGTTTATTTCAGTAGATTTTCCTGGGCCATGCTTGATAGGCCAGTAAGAAAAAGGAATCCACATTAACTGTAAATGGGTAAAATTTGAATAGCCATATGGAAATCTCCGTTTTTATTTCATCTATCTATCTATCTATCTATCTATCTATCTATCTATCTATCTATCTATCCATCCATCCATACATCCATCTCTAATGTATTTAGTACAGGGTCTACAGGGTCTCACTTCATAGATCAGACTCATAGTGATCCTCCTGTTTTTTCAGCTTTCCATGTGCTGGGATTATAGGTGTGTGCCATGACGCCCAGTCTCATTAGCCATCTCAGAGCACCCTGGGCCCTCCAGTGCTTGCCTAAGCAGGTAATTTAGTCTGCTGAGCTCTCTGGCCAGCCCTTTTATATTGTTTAGAAGCTATAAAACATTGTCTTCTCCCATGGTTACTTATAGTAGTAAGATAGAGGTTGAGTATCTCTATTTCAGAAAAAGAAAACTGCAATGTTGTAGAAATCTGAAACTTTATTTTAAAGAGATAAAAATTTCATACAGTAGAATAACAATGGCTAATATATTGCATAGCGTTATCTTTAAATTAGTTTCTCGGAGTATAAGATAGCAGCACTTACTTGTCCAAATAATATTAGCCCAAACCTTTCTTTTCAACGAACTGAAATTAGTAGTATAACTATCTTAACTATCGTGTGTGTGTGTGTTTGTGTGTGTGTGTGTGTGTGTGTGTGTGTGTGTGTGTGTGTGCATGTTGGGAATATATATATATATATTTTTTTGCTTTTCCCTTCCTCCTTTTTTCCGTTCCCACATCCCAGTTTTACTTTGCTTTTGAAGTTCTTCCTATTTTATAATCCGTGTTGTACATTATTCATCTTTCTTTTCAACTTCCCACACTAGGGAGACAATATGATGTTTACAAATGTGTGACTGGTTTATTTTACTTATGAGTATGGTCTCAAGTTGCATTCATTATCTGTAAAAGTCATTTCATCTTTCTTTATAGCTGAGTAATATTCTATTGTATAAATGTCTTAGTTATTTTTTTACTCGTTGCTAGGACAAATACCCGGCACTCAAAATGAAGGAAGGAAAGGGTTATTTAGCTCACAGTTCATGGAGGTTTCAGTCCATATTCGGCAGGCCCAAGGCTGAGTGGAGCAGGGCGGAGAGATCCAGTTCATGGCGGCGGAAGAGCAACAAAATGGTGGCAGAGGTAGCCAGCCAAACACGGCAGCAGAGCAACAGCAACAGCCCAAGTCTGTCTCTTTGTCTCTCTTTATATTACATTCAGGCTCTCCGCCTTAGCTCCCGCCCTAGGCTACACCCATAATCCCAGAAGTACTTCCACCCATAATCCCATCAGCTCTAAAACCTATAATCCCAGGGATCATGGATCAAGTCTCAAACTCTAGAAGTCCCCGCCCAGTGACTCCATGAGGCTTTGGGGGGACAACTAGACATAAGCCATAACAATAAAAGACTACATTTTTTATCCATTCCTCAGTTGGTGGGCATTTGGATTATTTGCAAGATTTAGCTATTACAAATTGTACCCCTATAAACGTGGGTGCACATATATTGTTATAGTATGATGGAGAATAGCAAGGTCAAATGGGACCTTCAATCCTAGTTTATGGAGGAATCTCCACAGAGGTTTCCATAGAGGTTGCATTAGTCTACACTCCCACCAACAGTGGAGAGGGGTTCCTTTTTCCCTATAGCTCCTCCCACATTTGTTATTGGTTGAAAATCTGAAACTTTTGTTAGAGCATTTACAACAGTTCAGATTTCTGGATTAGGGATTCTCAGCCAGTAGTCTATGCAAATATTCCCAACTCTGAAAACCTCTGGCCCCAAGTCTTTTGTATAAGGCAGTGGTTCTCAATCTGAGGGTCTCGACCTCAACAGGGGTCGAACAAGCAAAACACAGGGGTCTCCTAAAGCCATCGGAAAATACATACTTAAACCCATGCTATGCCATGGTGAAATGTTATTTGAATTAGTAATTTGAAGTAGCCACCAAAATTATTTTTTGGTTTGGGGTCACTGCAACATGAGGAACTGTATTGCAGAGTCACAGCATTAGAAAGGTTGAGAACCACTGGCAGAGGGATTGACAGTTTGGGGCTGAGGTATTTAAAGGACTGTGTAAATGAAGCATTTTAAATTAACTTTGTAAATGACCACCGTACCCTACACAATGTTTGTTTTAAAACCTTTTTGTCATCTCTTAACATTCTTCTGGTTGGGGTCATTGACCAACACAGAAAGTCCTGGTGAGTCTGGACAAGAAGGCAGTAGTGGCAGAGCCCTTCCAGCCCTTCTCACCTGGCCTGGTTTATATGGTGGGGGTATGGTCCGTGGACCAGAACAGGCACCAGTTTTGGAGAGATGGCACAGCATTATTTTCAAGGACTGAATTCCTACACACTTAACTTTAGCCAAGTCATTGGCTGATAATTGATATCTTTTCCCTTGATATGTTAATAGTGTAGTTATTACTTCAAGGATATATTAAAATATTTGGCAGACTTTTGAAGTAGTTATTTGCTTTAACTGAGAGAAAAGGAGTGAAGAGGGGAGGGAGGTGAGAAGGAAGCATAATAACCTGCTAGTATGGATTGTATGATCTGTCTTCATTCATGAAAAAATTACCTGACCTTTAATGTAATGCTGTACATGAGAAGCGAGTGCAGTTTTGGATACTGAGTTTAAAGTGCCCGGGGTACACTCTGGGTAGGAAAGACAGGCAGAGGAAACCTTGTATCTGTAGATGGGCTGCTTAATATCTTTTAGCCTTGGTTTCCACCCCTATTGAAGAGCTCAAGACCTGTACTTTATATTAGAATTTAAATGAAAAGTCTTATAAAAAGTACTAAGAACATAGTATGGACTCAGGAAAAGAAATCTCCATTGTTATTTATCTTTTGAGTATTTGAAGGTAGTTGTAAAACTTTTAGTCTAAAGAATTCATCTTCATATACAAACCCTGTGTTAGGGGTTGTGTTTTCTCATATATATTGAACATTATAATATTCAAATGTAAAAAAAAAAAGACAAATGTAAACTCCACTTCTGCCTCGACTATGGTACAGAGAATGCCTGTTCCTATGAATATGTGTGATGCTGTGTTAGCTGCTTTGTAGGGAAGCTTGTTGCTGATTCATTTCAGCCCTTCAGTTCCAGATTGGCATGGTGTCAGAGACTTGGTGGCTCTGTCCTTTTGTTGAGGCGATGTTGACAACAGACTTGCTTTGATAGCAGAATTCCTTCTTAAACTTTTGAAATATGATCTAGGGTATATTTTCCTTAAACGTCATGAAAAACATGGTGTTGCTGTGGGGAGAGGGAAGTTCTTCAGAAAATTGTGTTTGTTCTAGGGTTGACATGGCTGTATTGCAAAGTACCTGGTAGGGTGAGGTACAATGTACCTGTTAAATAAGATGATTAAATATCTTAGTCTGGCATAGGTGACAATTTACAGCTTACAAATGGCACTCCTTTGCTACCACCATGCTGCCATACTGTAGGTTGTCATGTAAAAAGAACCTAAGATATTTTGGTACTTGGGTGTTCAGAGAAGAAGAAAACAAACTGAAAAACAGAAACAATATTTTGGACAGAGCATATGACCAAATTTTCCCCAGTGTACTTCATACCCCATGTCCCATGATCTTAGGAACTCTGTTGAAATTTATTATATGGCTGTGTCTCATATATATTAGGAACTCATTTGGAATAAGAGCAGCAGCCCACAGTTACAGAGAGAGTCATCTCTTGAACCTTTGAGCCTTAACAGTCCTTTGTACAGATTGCTTTCCTAAGCACTACACGCAATTCAACAGAAGAGCAAATGTATTGATTTTTAAGAGCAGAGGAAGGAAAGAAAAATGTAGCTTTAAAAGTGTGACACTTTCGAGTAGTCCATGTCCCGGCTTCATCAAGGGTTTAGAGTAGGGTTTATTTGAACACTCCTGAGTACCTGGTCCTTTGTGGAGGCGAGGGAGTGACATAAAGATGAACGAGTATAGTTGATCAAAAATTTTGGAAAATGTTTTTATTTTTGCCACAAGGGTGGAGGAAATTGTTTTCAATATCTTTTTTTTTCCCCTCAATATCTTTTATACTAGACTTCCTATCAGAACAATAATGGCTGACCAAAAGTGCCACCGGTTAGTAAGACATTGGTAGATTAGTTTGTAAGCTGCCAATAATCCCAGGGAAGTAGTGCAGTTGTTTTGCAAAAATGACTTAGGAATTACTCAGGAACAGTTAAAATGTTTTCACAAAAAAGACAATGTGAATGTACATAGCTGTATTATTCAGGGTAGCTAAAAATGGGAAACAAGCTAACTGTCCACCCATGAATGATTAAATACAATGGGATATTGTAGTGGGATGTTGATACAATGGGATATTGCTCAGCAACAAAAAGGACACATTTAGAAATACAAACTGTATCATGCAAGAAATTAAAAAACAATTTGCGCAGTTAAGTGGTATCAGATGAAAGAGTACATACAGATCAATCAATCAATCAGTCAATCATTTTGTGGGTATTGGGAGTCAAATTCAGGACCTCACACTTGCCAGGCAGGGGTTACACCACTGAGTTAAATCCTCAGACCCTTCTGACTGCATTTATATAATGAAGCAGGACAGGCAAGCCAGTCTATAGGCACAGAAAGTGGATAATGGGTTGTTTGCCACTTGACATGGACTATTTAACAAGGACACTTTTTGGGGTGGTGATAATGTTCTGTGTCTTGGGATAGTTACATGGGTGGTGTCTTGGGATAGTTACATGGGTGTGCATATTTGTCAAATATAGTTAACTGTTCATGTAAAATTATACTTTAAAAGTTTTCTTTTGCTGAAAGGCATATTTTGACATTCCTGGTAAATATTATAAAATTACTCATGACTGTTTCTATACATAGAAAAGGTTCAGGTTTTAAGAAACTTTTAAATGACTTTAAATATAATTTTCATGAAATTGGGAGATGCTTGTGCTTTCAATTTATTATTTATTTTGTTTTGTTTAAAATAGCCTGTTCGCTGTGTTTTCAGAACACCTGGAAACTTTTACTTTTTAAACAATACAAATGGTAAAGAGAACCCAGAAATTCAACAATGGTGGTTGTATTACAAAATGTTATCTTCAAGTTAGTTGTTTAGATTGCCAGATACAAATGTGCAAAATTGGTTAAAAATATGTAATTAAAATGAAGGAAAATATTTAAGCATTAACTGCCCCTTTCAATAGGCCACCAGAAATCAGCAGTATATCCAAGCTGTCCTGCTTATGTACATAAGTATATCTTTTCTTCTTCTTTTGTTCTTTTCCTCATTCCACTTGTTCCTTCCCTTGCACAATATCTATTGTACTTTTAGATTTTCTTTACTCTTTTAGATTCTTACGTTAGTGACACCATACTGCATTTGTATATCTGGTCTGATTTATTTCGCATATTAGAATGGTCTCTAGTTGCATCCATTTACCTATAAAGTCATATTCCATTGTGTAAAAATACCACATCTTTTTAACCTATTCGTCAGTTGAGAGGCATTTGCATTGTTTCCAAGGTTTAGCTATGACAAATTGCACTCCTGTAAACATAGGTGAACATAAATTATTGTGGTGCGATGCTTTCAGTTCATTTGGAAAAATACCTGAGAGGGGAATAGCTGATTGAATGGGGCTTTTTTTTTTTTTTTTTTTTCTTTATTTAGGACAGGGTCCATAGGGTCTCACTCAGTATGTAGATCAGACTTGTAGTGAGCCTCCTGTCTTCAGCTTCGCAGGTGCTGAGATTACAAGCATGTGCCACTACACCCAATCTCAATTGCCCTCTCAGTGTACCCCATGGGCAGGGGTAGCACAGCTTACCAGAGATCAAACTCTGGCCACTGTGCTCTGCTTAAGTAGGCACTTTAGTCTGCTGGGCTATCAGGCTGGCCCTTGAATGGGATTTCTAGTCCTAAGTTTTTGAGGAATCTCCACACTGATTTCCACAGTGGTTGTATCAGTGGACACTCCTACCAGCAATAGAGAAGGATTCTTTCTGCATTTGTTATTGGTTGACCTCTTGATGGTAGCCATTGTTTGTGGGGTAAGATAGAATCTCAGCATTGTTTTAATTTGCATCTGTTGAATGACCTGGGATGCTGAACATTTTTTCATCTATTTATTTGTCATTTGTATTTCTTCCTTTGTGAAGTGTATATTCATCTTAGATGCCCATTTTTGGATTGGATCTTTGATTTTGAGGGGCCTGATTTTTTTGTTTGTTTAATTCATTATATGTTCTCGATAGAATTCCTTTTCTGAGAGATAGTTAACTATAATTCTTCCCCAATTTTTGGGTTTTCTATTTACTCAAGGTGATATCTTTGGAAACTTTTCAAAAAAGGAGATCCCAGGGGCTGGCGAGATGGTTCAGTGGTCTAAAGCACCTGCTTAGGAAAGCTTAGGCAACGGCACCACATGCTGTGCTAGCCCCACCCACAGGGCAGGCTGAGCTGGCGCATATATATATATATATTCCCAGAGCTGTTTCTTTAAATTATGTCCTATGCAGTTTTTTTGGTTCATGAAGTCTCTAACCTATGTCTTCCAAGATTCCTTTCTACCTATTTTCTCCTCCAGAAGACTTAGTGTTTTTTTTTGGGGGGGGGGGACCAGGGATCAAAATCAGGACCTTGCACTTGCCAGGCAGGCACTTGTGCCCCTGAGCTATTTCCCTGGCCCCATGTCTCAGTTTTAATATTTAAATCTTTGATCTCTTTTGACTTTGGGTCTAATTTTAGCCTTTGGTGTGGGCAGAGCCAGTTTTTCTGCACCATTTGTTAAAAAGATGATCTTTTGTTCCAGTGAACTTGTTTGGTCCCTTTGTCAAAGATAAGGTAGCTGAGTATGTTTATAGTTGAGTCTGTATCTTAGTACCATGCTGATTTTATCACAGTAGCTTTATAGTATAATTTCAAGTCAGGTAATGGGATGACTCCTTCCTTGCTTTTGTTGCCCAGGATTGCTTTGCTGTTCTAGATCTCTTCTGGTTCCAGATGAGTTTTAGGAATGTTTTCTCTAGATCTGTGAGGTATGCTAATGGTATTTTAATTGGGATTGCTTTGAATCTGTAACAATTTTGAGGGTATGGCCATTTTCACAGTATTGATTCTTTCTATTCATGAACAAGGGATATCTTTTCATTTTCTGAAATCCTCTTCAATGTCATTTATCAGAGTACTGAATTTTTATTTTATTTTATTTATTTATTTATTTATTTTTGCTGTGTAAGTCTTTTACTTCCTACCTATGTTAGGTTGATTCCTGAGTATTTCATTTTGGGGGGCATTACTGTGAAAGGTGTGATATCCCTAATTTCTCTTTTAATGTATGTATTGTTTTGTGTGGAAATACTATTCATTTTTAAGCCGGGCATGGTGGCTCACGCCTGTAATCCCAGCACTCGGGAGGCTGAGGCAGGAGGGTCAGTGCGAGTTCGAGACCAGCCTGGGCTACAAAAGTGAGCTCAAGGCTAGCCTGAACTGCATAGCGAGACCCTGTCTCAAAAAGACAAAAAAAAGAAAACAAAGAAATACTATTTATTTTTGAGTATTGCCTTTGTATTCTGCATCTGCCACTGGTTATTAAATCTATCATTCTTGGTGGAGTTTTGGGTTGTTCTATATAGAATACCATGTCATCTTCAAATAATGATAATTTCATTTCTTTCTTTCCAATCCTTATTCCTTTTATTTCTCTCTGTTGTCTTAAGTGCTCTGGCTAATGTTTTGAGAGCTTGTATTGAATAGGAGTAGTGACAGTGGACATCCTGGTCTTGATCTTGATTTTAAAGTGAAGGCTATTGTTTTGTCACAGATGGCTTTTATTGGGTTAAGATAAAGACCATCTACTTCAATTTTCTGTGGGGTTTTGTTATGAATGAGAATGAGGCTTTGTCAAAAGCTTTTCCTGCATCTATTGAAATTATCAGGTGATTTTTGTCTTTGTTTCTGTTGATGTGGTGTATTACATTTATGGATTTGTGTATATTGACTTTTTTTTTTTGTGGAACTGGAGATTGAATTCAGAATTTTGTGCTTGCCAAGCAGGCATTTCTCCTACTGAGCTATCTTCTTAGCCCCCGATTTGCATATATTGAACCATTCCTACATTCCTGAGATGAATCCTATCTGGCCATGATATGGTTTGGATGATTTGCTGCATTATTTTTATTAATATATATATTTAAATATAGGGTCTCAGTACGTAGCTCAGATTCATAATGATCCTCTTGTTTTCAGCCCCCCTAGCACTGGGATTACAGGCATGTCTATCCCCCTCCTTCTGCACACACACACCAGGATTTGTTGGCTAGCTCAGCACATCCATCCAGTGGCGGGGCCAATGTGTCACATGGTACCAGTGATGGAACCCTGGTCCTTGGGCTTGCCTAAGCAGGTGATTAGTCCAGTGAGCTATCTTGCTGAATCTGTTCACTAGTATTTTACTGAGGATTTTTGCATCTGTATTCATGAAGGAGATTGATCTGTAGTTCTCTTTTTTTGGTTGGGTCCTTCTCTGTTTTTGGTATCAGAGTGATAACTTGCCTCAAGCAATAAGTTTGGGAGAATAGCTTCCCTTCCAGTTTCATTGAAGAACTTGAGAAGAGTTAGCATTAAATACCTTAGACTATGACCATGAGTACCTGGGCTTTTCTGTACTGTTTTTTTGGTCAGTAATTACCAGTTTTGTTGTTACACTGTGGTCAGATAGTATACATAGGATAATTTCAGTTCCTTGCATTTACATAAGCATGTTGTCTGCTAGTATATGGTCTGTTTTGGAGAATGCCTCATGTGAAGCTGAGAAAAGTGTGTTTTGTGACAGTGGGTGGAACACTCCATAAGAATATACCAAGTCCATTTCTTCACAAGTATGGTTTAGTCTTGTTATTTCTTTGCTGATTTTTTCTGCCTCTTTGATCTATTTGTGTCAGTGGGTTGTCAAAGTCCACTATTATAATTGTGTTAGTGCTCATTTGATTTTTCATGTCTGTTAAAAATTGTCTTATGGAGCCGGGTGTGGTGGCGCACGCCTGTAATCCCAGCACTCGGGAGGCTGAGGCAGGAGGATCGGTGCGAGTTCGAGACCAGCTTGGGCTACAAAAGTGAGCTCAAGGCCAGCCTCAACTACATAGTGAGACCCTGTCTCAAAAAGACAAAAAAAAAAAAAAAAAATTGTCTTATGGAATTAAGTGTTCCCACATTGAAAACATATAGATTTATGATTTTTTTTATCTTTATCCTCTTGCAGTTTTCCCCTAACAAGTATGTAGTCACTTTCTTTATCTCTTTTAATAAATGAAGACTGCATATTCTAGGGGCTGGGTAGATAGCTCAGTAGAATAACTGCTTGCCTGACACGTGCAAGGGCCTGAGTTGAATCCCTGGTTCTGCAAAAAAAAAAAAAAAAAAAGAATGTATATACTGATCTTTTTGCATGGATCACTTTTTAAATGTCTATTAAGACCAATTTTCCACAAGTTTGGTTTAGTTCTGTTACTTTCTTGCTGATTTTTTGCTTCCTTGATCTGTCTTTGTGTTGTTGGGTTGTTAAAGTTCCCCACTACAATTTGTTATTGCTTATTTGATTTTTCAGGCCTGTTAAAATTGGGCTGGCCAGATAGCTCAGTGGACTAAAGCACCTGCTTAGGAAAAGTGCAGTGGCCAAGGTTTGATGCTGGGCCTGCCATGCAAGCCTTGTTCCTGAGGCACGCTGAGACAACAATTGGGATTGGGTGTGGTAGCATGTGCCTGTAATCCCAGTGCTTGGGAGGTTGAAAAATAGGAGCATCACTAAGAGTCCTATCTGTACAGTGAGAATTTGTAGACCCTTTAGACCCTCTCCTAAATACATTAAAATTTTTTGTCGTATATAGTTAGGTGCTCATTTTTTTTTTAAAATCTCTGAATCACTCTTTACTTGAAGTTCACTTTGTCAACAACTAGAGTAGCTACCTCTGCTTTTTTCTGGGTTCCTGTTCCATGGAGTATTTCCACCCTTTGACTTTCCATCTGTGAATTTGCTTTTGCGTCAAATGTGTTTTTTGTAGACAGCATATTGTTATTTTTTGTTTCTTGATCCACTCTGCCATTCTGCTTTTGATTGGTAAACTGAAGCCATTTACATTGATGGTTATGACTGATATGTATTGGCTTATCTTTGTCATGTTATTTTGCCACTATAGGCTCTCTCCTTTCCCTTCTGTTTAATTGCATGCTTGGCTTGGTGATTCCTTTCTGTTGTTCTGCTTGAAGTTGTGGCCATTTTCGTCTCTTTCTAGAGTCTCTGTGAAAAACCTTTGTAGTGTTGATTTGGTGACCATGAGTTTCTTCAGTTGTTGTTTGTGATGGAGGTGTCTTACCTTTCCATTAAATTTAATAAATATGTTTGAAGAGTATATCAGTATGGTTTGGAATTTGGTGTGTTTCAAGTACCTGAAATTCTTTATTCTAAGCTCTGCTTGATTTGGTAGTGTCTGTTGAAAAATCTGCTGTGATTCTGATGGGCTTTCCATGATAGGTGATGTTTCTTTGTTGTAATAACTTTTAATCTGTTCTTTTGTTGAATTTCTGGAATCTTGATTATTACATGTCTGGGTATAGAATTATTTTGATTACAGCTAATTGGGTTCTGTGTGCCTCAGTAAACTGTCTGTCAGATGCATGGGGAAATCACAATAGATGGTAGTTCTTTTGTGTGTTTTATGGGTATCGTGACACCATGCACAATTTTCTTCATCCATGTCCAGTGCTTGGGTACAATAGAATTGATGTGTTCCTGGCCTTTGGGGGTACTCAGTTTAATAAGAGTGTATGCAATTATAGGACAGTGGGGTTTGCACCAAAGAGACTTCTGTGAGGAATACAGTGTGGCTCTTGGACTCAGAACTTAAATAATGTGGGAAAGAAGTTAGCAGGAAGATATTTTGGACTGCACTTTATAAGTGGCTTAAAGAACACCTCAAAACATTGTTTGGCAGAATTGTTTGACACAGACTTGAAATATTGAAGTGTAAATGTTGAGATCAACCTGAGCCAGTGAAGGTCTCACCCATGAGACTCGAGCTCTGTTCTGTGGCGAGTCCTTCTGTGGTGAATGACAGTTCCTACACTGTCAAACTGGGAAGGAGGACCCTTTGGCTGGCTTCTCAGGCTCACTGCCATTATTTGTACCTGTGTCGCAGAATTTATTTTCTTTGCAGGTTTGCATTAGTTCCGTCCTAGATGGTGGTGCAGTTGGAACCAGAGTGCTAGACTAGTGGTTAGGTCCGTCACCCTTGGCTGATATCTCCTGGGCACTCCTGTGACTACAGCTTTACGTCCATTTGGAAAAGTAGTTTGACCTGGTCTCATGCATTGGAGCTCTGAGGCAAAAAAGAAATTACAGGACAGATTGTTTTGAAATATTTTTAGTGCTTTTTAAATTAAGTCAGACAGTTGAGCTGCTGACAAAGGAAAGAATTATGTCTGTCTGTCTGTCTACCTATGTCTGTCTGTCTGTCTATCTAACTATATCTATTGGACTGGGGATTGAACTCAAGCCCTTGTGCTTGCCAGGCAAGGGCTTATTCTACTGATCTATTTTCCCAGCCCCTACCCTTTTCTTTTTAATGCACATCAAAATATACATTCATAATGCTATTCTAGAATATTAAGTTGTTAACACAACAAATAAAATTAATCATTGTTGGACTTTATTGGATTGTGTTTTCATTTGTAATGTAATTGTGACAGATGATCAATGCCTTACAGGGGGGTTAGCAGTCAAGAATGGATAAAAGAAGTTTAGAAAGCACTGACACATGGAATTTCCATAGGGTTAATTTTAGATTTCCTGATTCAAATTACATTTCTGCATCTCCTAGTACCAATCACCCATATTATCCAGGTAACACTTACTAGGAAGAATAATGTTCTGGCATGGATTGATCTTTTCTGTGTTAATCAGTTTGGTTGAAGCCAGGCAAGGTGTCTCACACCTGTAATCCAAGCATTCCAGGTGGCTAAGGCACAAGGATCACAAGTTTGAATCTATCCAGGGCAGCTTTTCACCTGAGTAATTTGATCCTGTCTCAAAAATAGGAAAGGTTGGGGAGGCTTTGTGTTGCTGTGCTGTGTGCCTGGTAAGGCTTTGTCAGTTCCACAACACTTGCATGTTTTTGTTATCCATCATTAAAAGACCTGTGGCTGTCACACTATAGTCATTGTAGAAGATGACTGTCAAATAAAGAGGGGTCTTCAAATGAGTTTTTGTTTCATGTCAGATCTTGGTGACCTTCACAGTACTACCAACTAATTCTGGTTAATTTTTGTTGCTTTTTTTTTTTTTTAAAGGAAGGAAAGGTTTATTTAACTCACATTGTGGAGGTTTGAGTTCATACTCTGCTGGTTCCAAGGCAGCAGAAAACAATGAAGAGCAGAGGAGCAACAGCTGTGGCATCCATCAAGCCTCTGTCTTCCAAATTCTGTGCCTGTGCAGAGCTCCTCCAAGGTGGCGTGGCTGTGAAAATCAAGCTCCTTCAAAGGCGAGGACTTCTCCAAGCTTTGTTGCTGTTTTTATTGGCTTTCAGGCTTCTCATGGTTGGCCTGTGCTTCCAGATTGAAGTTATTGACTTTGACCAAGACAGGAGGAATATGAGAAGAAGCAGTGGAAAGGGAAAGACAGAGAGAGAGAGAGAGAGTAGGAATCTTAATGCTCACAGAAGTGAAGATTGGAGAAGCTACAGGAGATGGCCCTGTGGCTCCACTCTTCTGTGGGCAGCAGGGGAGAACTTCTTGCCGTAGTTCATTTCCAGCTGGTAGGTGCACCAAATGTTTTTAAGTGGCACATTTTTCACTTTAGAATTAATAATTAAATGATCAAACTTTATGTGTGTTTTTAAAATCAAGTGGGAACACATGAGGCTTATTTCTAGGTGCCTGCCTCTTGCTCCCCAGGGTGCTCTGTGTGTATTCCTCCCAGCGCCTTGCTGTCCTCTGTCTTACCTCCTCCTCACTGGCTCCTGGTGGCCTCCGTGTGGGTGGCACCAGGACTGGTCTCCCCAACCCCTTCTTCTGTGTGTGTGGGCCACCTGTGGGGAATGTGGACCCACAGTAACCTTTTCCTCCTAATCTCAGGTTATGTGACTAAGGAGGTCAGCAGCATGCCTGCCTCACTAGATGGCAGTCTCACCTGTACCAGCCCCATAACAGTGGGTGGCCACAGCCCAAAATAGTTTCTTAGAGACTGGAAAGTGTAAAACCTCTGTGGAACATACGTGTGTTCATGATGGTGATGAGCATAGCCTTATTTTTCTTAAAGAAGATAATGGTAATTGTGGTTTTAATTGACATTTTTGTTTTCTCTAAACAAATGAGAAGAAAAATTTCTTCCTAGACAAATTGCTAATGGAAAAAAATGCTATTGTTAATAGTCATAAAGCAGGTATACTATAGATCATCAACTCTAGACATAAGTTAATACTTTTATTTTTTAAAACAAAGTGAAATATGCTTTATTTTATTATTAGAGGAGCACAAGTTTAGGTATCTTTTTGTATAAATTTTAATCATATATTTTCTATTGTCCTGTCAGTTTTATTGGAGACTTCAAGTAAAACAGAGAGAGAATTGCTTTTGGGCAACAAAGATGTCACCCTAGTGGGTCTCTGTAGAGGAACCCCCACTAGCCTTAATTTTTTAAAATTTATTTTTATTATTACTACTTTTTTTTTTTACAATAGTTAATACATTGCATAATGTTGTCTTCATTGTAGTTGTTCAGTGTACAAGATGAAGGCATGATTTCTTGTCTAAGTACAGATCTGTTCATTGCACAAAGAGAAAGTAGCTATATATTTAGTTCAATAGTCCATAACTGTAGTGAATTATCAGCTCATCTGGCATTATCAGGACTGTTGACTTGAGTCTTTTACTACCCAGCATATTAATATGGCTTTCCTTTTTATACCTTATGGTTAGACTTTTCTGCTGGATGGTTAAGACCAAGATAAAACAAGACCTATGTTACAAAGAATATGTAAGTTTTGTATCTGACAATGTCAGTGAGGTCCCCTCAGGGTTTTTACCCTGAAACCATGCACTGTGATTTGCAAAACTTTTGTCAGTGTCAGCCATCTGGATGAATTGCGACCAGTGCTTGACCATTTTGCTCTGTGTGGAATCCTGAGAGAATGTTTTCTCTCTAGGTGACTCTCCGTAGGCACACTGTACATCACTGATCACTTTCCTCTGTAACCCCATAATCTTCTTGAACAGGAAATGTGGGACTCACTGAGTTATATGCTGTTACGATACAGGTTTTTTTATTAGATGCTAATGCTTTTAAAACTTCTTTGGGCTGGAGCTTTAGAAAATTTTTGCTTAGCATCTTAATACAAACATACTAAAAATTCACATAACTATTGGAACCAATTTATTTCCTATATTTTATTATTATTTTATTTTTTATTCATTTTAATGAGAAAAAAAGATAAAATAGCAATGAAACAGTTTCAAAACAAGTAGGATGATTACAATAATTAATACCATGCATATTGTTGTCTTCATAGTATTTATTTAGAGACAAGATGCAGACATGATATCTTGTCTAAACAATATTAGTACAAACTTTTATTCTTAATGAACTAAGACAAAGTAGTTGCATGTCCATCTTAACTCTCGTGTATACGTATATATATTTTTTCTTTTTACAGTTTCTAATACTAGGAGAAAATATACCATGTCTTATAAGTAGAATGTAAGTCAGATATACAGTATGAATCAAACAAAAAGTATAATTAAATAATATTCTGAAAATTAATTAAATATTAATAAATTAAAATTAAATATTTCAAAACATTCCAAAATTCAAATCAAATCATGATTCCAACTTAGAGGCCAGAATGTTGTGTATCATATGCATGAATCTGTAATCAATTCAGAGTACTCTCCCACCCCCAATGCTGGCCCTATGCTGAGCTGGTGATGGAGACTGGCGTGGTGGCACACGCCTGTAATCCTAGCACTCGGGAGGTACAAACAGGAGAATCACTATGAGACCTTGTACAAGCAAAAAAAAAAAAAAAAAAAAAAAAAAAAAAAAAAAAAAAAAAAAAAAAAAAAAAAAAAGAAAAGAAAAAAGAAGACAGAGTACTCCCATAATATTTGAATAGGTAAAAATATCAACTAAGAAAAAGTTTCCATGGTAGTAAAGAATTACCAAGAATAAAACATAACATAAATACTGGAATGGCAAATATATGACCAGAACTTCTAACAGTTTGTGGATAGGATATCATACAAAGTTCTAGTATGTCATGGACATAGATAGTGCCCATGATGCTTACTGGTGGCCAAGTGTCACTTGTGGGACTGAGCTATAGCCATTTCCTTGATATTCACCCTGTAGAACCAGACAGAATCATGATCTATAGGGTGCAGACTTCCATTTGTAGAATATGTGGATGGACATATTCAAAAGAATATGCTGTATACAAAAGAATAGTTGAAATAGTTGTATACCCCTTTTTTCCTGTGTTTAGTTATTTGCCTTATTTGTTGGGTTCTTTCCATTCTACTTCATGGAGCTGTGGTCATTTTGATCCCTCTCTAGAATATCTTTTAGTAAACTGTGCTGGGTTGGCTTTGTCATCATGAAATTCTTTAGTTGCTTTTTTGTCCTGGAAGTATTTCACTTCTCCATTGAACTTTTTTTTTCTTGTTTCAGAACCTTTGTTTGTTTACTCACTCATTTTTATGGCCGGTTCAGCCCACCCCGAGGGCAGGGCTGGCACAGCATGTGGTGCCCGGGATCGAACTGCGGTCCCTGAAACCGCCCAAGCTTTCCCAAGCAAGCACTTTAGACCACTGAGCCATTCCACCGGGCCCTCTCCATTGAACTTGAAAGAGAGTTTTTCAGGGTATTCTGGGCTGGAATTTGTTGTCTTGCAAGGCTTGAAGTACTTTGCTCTATATGCTGTTCTTGACTTGATGGTTTGTAAAGAGAAATTTGCCACTATTCTAATGGGTTTTCCTTTAAATTTAATGTTTCTTTTCTCTAGTGGCTTTTAGTATACTGTTTCTGTGCTGAATTTCTGGGATCTGGATTATTATATGTCAGGGTGTAGTTTTCATTGCATTGGTATTATTTGGAGTTCTATATGCCTGTTAGCTGATTGTCAAATTGTTTTTCCATGTTTGGGAAGTTTTCTGCTATTACTTCTGCCCATATTCTTTTTATATCATTTGTACAGACTCCTTCTTTCTCATTGATGGCTATTAGTCTTATGTTGTTCATCTTTGTACCATCTTGCAGATGTTGAATTATTTTTTCTTGCATTGTAGTTGTTATTAAGAGATCTTACCTTTTCACTAGTTGCAATGGTTCTTTAAGATCTGAAAATCTGCTTTCACTTTCATTGAAATGGTTTTGGTCAGCTTGTGATTGAGGTTTTAAGTTCCTGTATAGCACTTTGAATCTGCTTCATGCATTTTATTACTTTGCTGTATTGCTCATTCAAGGATTCCATCATTTTTCTATTCTCCATCTTTTATCAGTGTCTACTTTAGAAGCACTTAGTACTTCTTTTATTGTAGGTATTATTTATTTTTTTTACTTCAGCAGTTCTGATCTGATTTTGTCTATACCTTTCTGTACTTGTTTCTTTACTTCACATGCTATTATTTCAGAGATTTCAGGTGTCTGATTTCCAATTTCTTCTATGCTACTATATCCTGTATTTGTTTTGCGTAGGCTTGGGGCCTGAGGGTACATTTTGCTCCTTCTCCTTGTCATTTTGGGTAGCCGCTGCCTTCTGACCTTTGTTGTAGAGCTGTGATAGTCTTCTTACCTCAGCACCAGACCTGGATCTACCAAGTCCGCACTCATCCAAGTGGCTGTGGCTTGGGTCTGGCTTCTGGGCTCCACTTCTTCCTGTTGCAGCCCTTGGAGGCAAACCTGCTGTGCCACTCTGGCAATATGTTCTGCTCCTGGATCAGCTGGATGAGTCTTGTCTCTAGTCTTTCTGCAGGGAGTTCTGCAGCAGTTCTCCACAATGGGTTTGTCTGATGGATTAAGTTCCACTCACATGCCAGGCTTTGTTGCTGGGTTGAATGAGTTTCCAGCGGGCCCAGGGTTGTCTCAGTCATGAGCTTATTTCCTACATTTTAATGTGTCTGCCCTTCCCATTGTTCTTGAAGTGCTGACTGAGATGAACATTCTCCTTGACATCCACGGAGAAGCTTGATGTAGCCTGATACTGTGGAAGTAAGATGGAATAGGGAGGCCTTGATGAGCTGGCAGGTGCATGTGAAGGCCTGAATACTGAAGTACATTTTTGTAATGCAATTTTCTTGTCCTTCTTGTTATCTTAAAATTTCAGCAGTGTTTTGTAGGGATCCGTTGGTCTTAATGTGAACGGTTCTACCCTGGGGAGACACAGCAGTAGGAATGGGATAGACAAGAAGACAAAAAGCTGGGCTAGGTGGTCCACAGTCTGCCTGATGGGCAAGACTAACTCAATGCATACAAAAACGATCCTTTATTTATACTTATGCAAAGTTTGTATCACATGACAGAAGGCTGCTTAGTGACTAATAGCTGGCCTGAACCAGACAGGATGTTTTTCTCAGCACTGGGGTAGCTTATTTGCTTTAGGCACCAGGCCAAGTCCCACCTACACACACTTGATCAATTTCCTGGCCTCCTGTAGCTCCCAATAGTATTTATTTCAAAGAAGTGGTTAAAAAACAAACTTGTCAGAAAATGGAGTCCTGACTTTTGGTTAAACGTTTATGTTCTCAGCTCTTGTGCTGTCTTTATCCTTGAAAGCAGAACCCTGAGTTTGTGTCCTGTTGCGTAGGTTGCTTTAACCTCCTGTCAGCTCATTCAGTGCTTGGGTTCCTGGAAGGGAACTTGCTTTTCATTTACCTATGAAAAATACTACTTTGGGGCACAGGTTATGGAGGGTGCTGGAGATTGGCATGGTGGAACTCAGCATTGTCAGGTCCCTTGGGAAGGAGGGGCAGTTACATTTGCCAAGCTGCTGTTAGCAGGCCCTTTTGGCAGACCCAGGGAGTAGATGTTGCCTCTTACAGCTTTGTATGGAAGAGAGCTGCCCTTCCCTGTCACTGGCAAAGTCTGTATTTCCTTTATATCGGTGACTAGCACGAATGGTATTTGTATGTGAAAGAGTGCAGGATAAGCACTCAATGTTGTGGGCACACACGGGAGAGAAACAGACCATTATTTCTGTACAGAAGCTTTCAGCTGGTGTTGAAGTTGAGGGAGGAAGTTGTACTTCAGAAAATTAGTATGTAGCTTAGAGGAAAGAGGACTCTAGAGTGGTCACTGGACAGGAGGGTGAGTGCTTGCTTAGAATCTGGAAGGGAAGCAGGTGGCACTATCCACCTAAGAGAATGGGACAAGAGACAGATGGCTATTTTTTTTCCTGGCAAGTGGTCTATAATGAAGGAAGTAGTCCCTATTTCAAAAGGAAGAGCTGGGAAGAATGTTCTGGTGTCTGTGGTTGGGTGGCTGTTTAGTTTTGTTTATTACTTTGGATGCAGTATGCTTCTGGCTCCTTGGTCAAATGCTTTATATTGCTATAGCTCACCAATCTCCACTTAGTCTGTAGTGATTTTTTTTTTTAAACCTTAAATCCAGTGGGTTGTGGAATTTCTAAATAAGGGGAGCTGTTTGCAGCTTTCAAAAATGAGAAGGGAACATGACTGATTTTTTTGGGTACTATCCCCAAAGGATTTGGAAAATAAATACTAGTTGGAAGAAGATAGTCTAGGTAAGGTTGTTTGAAGAAGAGCTAAAAGGTGAGTCATCTTTGAAGTCACTGAACATTACTACTCCAGGTATTTCCTCTTTGAGTGTAAGTAGTTGGGGGCACATGAGCGAGCTCCGTCATGCTCTGCTGGCTCTGCAGCCATGAAGGTGATAGGTTTTCTGCTCTTGTTGCAAAGTCATGTTTCAGGAGAGGGTCTGTGAGCCTTGGAGCTGCCTCTTGACTACACAGCTTCACATAATGAATGGCTGCGCTGTTTGCATTCTTATCCAAAAATAAATTTCACTTTCTGATTACAGAATTTATAAGTGTCAAAAGCAAAACAAAACAAAACAAAAAAACAAAAACAAACAAAAAAACCCCAGGATGTGTGTTGGATCTTGTGATCTGATGTGATTCAGCTAGCTCCCTGAAAACGTGTAATTAATAACCTTGACTCTGAGATTTTTAGTTTCTAAATTGGTAAATAGGTCTCTAAAAGTAGCTAATCCTTGTTTCCTACGTGTCAGATACTGTGGTAAGGATATCGCCTCACTAACTTCTTTGGTGTTGGTGTTCTCTTTGGATCATTCCAAACACTCTAAACTATTTCCACAGTGATGAAGCAACTCCTAGAAGCTGCCACAGACAGTAAATGGTATGATTGGATTTGTAGGAGGTGTAACCCAGAGCTTGTGCTCCTGAGGTCAGGCTTGTTTATTTTCTCTTCCTTCTCAGGTGCCGCATTGTCCTTGGTTCTTTGGTCTTTCTGTTGTCTCCTCTGAGCTGTCTTGTTAAGGTGGTAAACAGCATGGGCTATTTGGATCCTGGTGTATGTAACACAGGTTAAGAAAGCTTCTAGTGATTTATACTGTAGATTGTACACCACAGATAACTCAGTTGTGGGGTGATGCTATAAAGGAAAAGTGTACTTTTTAAAAACTAGCTTTGTCCCTGTCCTCCTTCTCTCCCTTCTACCCCTACCCCATTTTTAAAAATACTAACTTGAGACCTTTAGGCTGGGAAGAACTCAAGTAGTGAGGGAAGGTGGAGGCATGGGGTTCTAGTTGGTAAGATTCTTGGAAAGTTGTAAGAGTGTTAGATGTTTAAATCAATATGTCAGTAACTTCTGGACAGGAAGGGCCAGGTTCTTGGTAATGCTTTAACATAAGTTCTGGGTTTAAAAGTGGAGGTGCTGCTGCCTATGTCTCCTGTGTAAATGGAAATATGGGAAAGACAGATGTGTTTTGAAATTGAGTTTTAGGTTGTGGTTTTACTTTTAAGTGGAATATAAGTTATTTACTTTCTATATCCATCAGTATGGATGAGGAGACCCAATAAAATATAATAAGTAGGTTTAGTTTTAAAATCATTATTAGGGGGCTGGGGAGATGGCTCCGAGGCACAAGTGCCTGCTGGGCAAGTGCAAGGTTGTGAGTTCGAACCCTGGTCCCACAAAAAAAAAATCATTATTAGATATGATTTTTTTTGTGCATCTTAGTCTTTAGATAACATACTCAGAAACTAATTTGGGTAGTATACAACAGTATTGTTTTGTTTTCTTTTTTAAAACAGGTAAAATTTATGGTTATTGAGTCTTAAGTTTTCCATCACTTTGGATTTTCAGTCATTGAAAGTCTTGTTTTAATGTTGGAAAATTAGATTGTTTATGTAAATCATAGGCAAAAGAAAAAATGATACTGATATTTCTATCTGTTTATAGAGTAACCCAAAAGGTGATAAAATACTATAACTTAAGAGGCAGAGAAAGGAAGTAAAGTCAGCCTTTTTTTTTTTCTTTTGGGTAGTTGGGTAAAAATGGTACTGGATAGAATATTTGGGACATTATATTTTCTGATGAAAGAGGAAAAGTTCCCAGCAGTGTGAATATGAATGTGAATCTTGTATGAGGTGTTGATTATTTAAGGAAAAAGCACTGAAAAATAGTCAGGGATATGTAGCTCAGCAACACAAGTGCCTGCCTGGCAAGTACAAGATCCTGGATTCTATTGCTGGTGTGCGTGCACACACACACACACACACACACACACACACACACACACGATATTTTTATTGTTGTTGGTAATTAAGATATAAAAGAACTGAGATAGTATTCTTTGTCCTCCTTTCTAATCTGAGGAAAAGCAAATCTTGGATAAACCCCAACAGCTCTGGCTGATAAAATCTCCTAGACACCCCATTAGCAGAGGGAAAGGAACTAGGCAGAGCACCACAGGGAAGATGCTGGATTGGCATACACGGCTCAGGGATATGTGGAGCTCAGAGCAGAAGGGTCAGCATTTAGGTTTCTTGTTGGGCAGGGCTGTGGTGATGTGGGTTCATCTTCAAAAGCAATACTCTTGTTCCACATATATAGACACTCTATACTCAAATCTCTTGTGAGAATTTACAAAGTCTGTATAGAAAAGTATGGAAGACAAAAACAGTATGAATAGTGATCTGATGATTGATGACTTATATAAATTTAAGGATTTCTTTTTTTTTTTTTTTTTTTTTTTTCCTTCTTCTTCTGCTGGCCCTGGCTGCCGTAAAGGTGGATCTGGTGTTGCATGTGGTGCGGGGGATCAAACTGCAGTCCCTTGTAGCTGACTGATTTTGCTCAAGGAGGCACTTTAAACAACTGAGCTAACCCACCAGGCCCCCCCTTTATAATTTTAAGTAATTTCCCCCCTTTTTTTCCAAAGTATTTATCTCTGTCCACATATTCCCATGTTTGACCTGTGAGTCTTCCATGTGTCATGAGATGCACTTTGTAAAGGGTATTGAAACACCCAACTGCTATCCTAGAACACCACTGGTCCTTTTCCACTCTGTTTGGGCTCTAGCCTCTACCTTTGCACTTCTCAGCTTAGGCCTCACTATACTTTACCCCTCTGATCTAGAATGGCCCTGTTCACCTGCCTAGCTCTTAATCCTCAGATACATAAAATGTATATTGTTTTAGATGCATTGGAAGTGAGCAAAGTACTTAGCATGATTGTGAGAGGTAGAACAGACCTCCTCTGTTTCAGTGGTGAGTCTGCAGGGACCCTTCACCAGCCTCCATGTCTCTGTGCAGCAGTTACAGTTACCCAGAATATGGTGACAAAGACAGGCCCCTCATAGTCAAGTGAAGCCACGATTAGTAATGTGGCATGAGCTAGGGCTAGAAGTAGGTCTGTATTGCTTTCTTTTCATTATGACTTGCTAGGAATTGCCAAAGAAGAGTGCCTTTGATGGGCACTTAGTGCAATGCCTATGTGTGCTGAAGGTGACTGCAGCCCTGCTTCCATTGAGTGCTTATTGTGTTTAAGTAGAGAGGTCTTGGGGAGAATGTTCAGTATCTCTGAAGGATAACTGTCCACAATCTCCTGAGATTTGATTTTATGTCCATTACATGCATATGAGAAAAATGTTCTTGAGGCAGAGAGAAAAGAGCCATTAGTGAAGCTGATTCATTTGGAAAAACCTTTAACTATTGATAAATTTAGGGGGAAAATAAATTTGGTTAGGTTAGCTTAAAAATTAATAAATCAAGAGATCTGGAGATTTAAAATCTAACCTTCATACTTGTCCTTCGGTTCAACCATACTTTGCCAGCCAGATAGAACTATCAGCCTTATTGGAAACCATTGGCCTTTTATAAGTGATAACATTGTGACCAGTTTTGTGAATTACCATATAATTTGTTCTGGAATGTGTGGGCCATGGGCGGATTAATTTCATAATGCTCTAATTGACCATGTTGAGGAAAAATTGTTCTAAGGCATTGCCCCTGTTAATGGTCCCCTTACACTGTGAAGAGTCAGTGTTCCTCAGTCACCATGTGTTTTCAGGTTCCCTGCCTTATAATTTTAAATTGCAGTCATTTTGGGGGACTAATTTTTATTCTGATGCTTTTCTTTTTATTTTTTTATTTTGTTTTTTTTCACTCTATTTTTTATTGTTTAAATTTAACACGGGTTATATTACATATTTTCATCATCAGATCAGTTTAGATTAATACATATAGGTATATAAGATTGATCAAACAATTAAACATTAACCCTTCTAAATCAACATTATTATTTTTTTTCTTTTCCCCTTTCTTTTCTTTGAAAGTTGACATATTGCATATTGTCCTCACAATCGTTCT
>PVJA010003080.1:0-83118 GCA_004027025.1 Myocastor coypus
AAAAAAAAAAAAAATCCTTAATTACAATGCATGGAACGCAGAGCTAGATTGGTGAGATGAGCTTTAGGAGGCTTAGATTCAATAGCCTCCAACGTCACAAGCTTCACTGGTGGCACACTGCATTTATTCTTATTTGTGAAAAATAAAAATACAGATTAAAACAAGGATGACTCAAAAATTTTCCACGTGTTGATGTGTAAGAAGGAGAAGAAGGGAGAGGAGGCTAAGATAAAGGGAGCCAACTTATATAAACAGGTCCTGGAAGAATGAAAACTAGATTTACCCTCTACCCCGCTGGTTTTCCTACTGAAAAATAATTTCATTCTTGCCTCCAAATAAAGCAGACAATACACTTTCCATGCATAGATATGAAACCACTACTTTGGTTAAAGTCCAAACTATTAAGTTCAACTTCCACCTAAATTACAGAAATACTCAATAATCAGCTTTCCATGATAGACTCAAAGAAGCTTCCATATTAGTTATAATTTACACTGGGCTAATTTAAATTGTCCAGAATTGTAGTTACCATGAGGTGCTTACGACACATTCGTGGAGGTGGTAAGGTAAATATTATTCACAGACATCCAAACCATGAGCAAAAGACAAAATCCTCAGAATGACATCGCATGTCGTTTTCTTTGTGTTAAACACGTCCCACCATGCTTTTTCTCCTCTAAATGCCCATAACTAATGTGTGTGCCTTTATTTGCACACCCTCATGGCTACGCTAATCCAACACAGACACAGCTCTTGGTGGGCACATCCCCAGATCCCACCAATCTGTTACACTGTCTCATGACTGTTACTAAGATCCGGTGCTCTTGGTTAAGCTGTGGCTGCTGCAGTAGTTTTTGTAGTTCAGCCCTAGTGTGAACACTTTAGCTTGGTACTTCCCAAGCAGATTTTGAAGTTCTGCTAGTCCTGGAGCACCGTCATCAAAGAAAGACTGTGGGCTTCAGATGATCCAACTTTTCTGAAAGCCTGGAGAGCCCGACTTCCGTTCCCAAGTTCTTACAACTCTTTTCATCCAAGTTTATTTCTTTGAGGTAAAAGGAAAGAAAATCACTTGACCTTCAAGAAGACATTTGCCTGTCCTTTTGTTGTCTTAGTTTAGGGAAGAGTAAGACTTAGGGTGATCCCACTGAAATGGATGGCTGGGTGTTGAGCTTCCCACTTTTACTTGCTTCAGACGGTGATTGTGTGAGCCACAGGTTGCCATCAGAACACGCAGCTATGCTTTTCCTGCTACCAGGTTCTGTAAAGCAGCTGAAATATTATTGAAAACATCAAGGCTGAAATCCCAGAGATTTTTATAAATAGGACTGGGCCCTTTTTTCTTGATTGAAGTGAATAAAACTGATCTAGATGGCAGTGCTTCTGCCTTTTTAAAAAAGTCACATGCATCTCCCTGGATGATATAGACTAAATCCCAAGAGGAATATAGGCCACTAAGAGAAAGGAAGCCCTGATTTGTGACTATATTCTTTTTATGTCAAGTTCAATTTAGGAGAGGTCCTTGGAGAGACTGTGGAATGCCAGAATCACTATGAAGTACATCAGTCCTTGCTAAGGTCAAATTCCCCAACACTGAGACAAGCAGGGTATGAGTGACCAGATTATCAGCTGAATCCAAGTTCTGGAAGGCTGCAGCAGTGCACTTGTGCGCTGTCAACGACCAGCGTTCTCCAGCAAAGAATGGGTAAGTGCTTAATACTTGACTTGTGGAATCTGGGGAATGGACCACAGCACCCACTGTACTTATTACAGCTCCATTAAAATCAACTCCAAGGAAAGACTGGTGTTATTATTTAAAGATAATGGCACATTTATCTGTGGTTGTATAACTAATTGCGCCCAAACTTAGAAGCTTTAAAGAACAAAGATTCGTCATCCCACAGATTGTGTAGGTCATTCATGCTACTTGGTGGGACTAACCTTGTGGCTTCCTACCCAAGGGCACTTGAGAGCACACTCAGAGAGTTGGCCCAGGCTTTGAGCCCATCTCAAATTTCTCCTGCAGGTGGGTCCCTTTCCTACCTCACGCATACAGCTACTGACTGGAACTAGTTGCTTGTAGACTGTTGAGGTGAAGTTTCACTTACTTGGTCACGAAGGCCTGTGTGAGCTTCTTGCTTATGGGGTCAGGGATGCCATCCAAATTCCTGTGTGTATTGAAGTCCTAATTCGCAATATCTCAAGAAGAAAGCGCATTGGAAAATAAGATTTTTAAGGTGATGATTAATTTAAACAGGATTTTTAGGTGAGAAGTTATCCAATCTGACTGTCTTTCTAAGAAAAAAAGAATTTTAACACAGACACCAAGAGTGTCATCCACAGTAGGAGCACGACACAAAGAATGCACATCTGTGTCCGGAGTGTCTCTGCAGAGATGCCAACCCTCCTTGTACCTTGACCTCTTACTCATGAGCAACACTTGTGTCACACCACAGAAGCATTTTGTTACAGTGCCATAGTGCTGCAGACTGACATGGGACAGCTCACAGGACAGTCACTGCGTTCCCTGAGAGTGTGAACTCAAGTGTGTAACCTAATTTCAAGAAGAAACACATTGTTACTCCTGTTATATCCTATTTCCCAGGAGAAAAGTAATACTCATTAGCCTTCCTTACCCTCCGAGGAGGAAAGAGACGGCTTGAAAACCACAAGGTAGGGATGACTTAGGCTATCTCAGAAGTTATTCTCCCTGACAAATAACATATCACCTGTCGTGATTTATGATTCAGGTAATATGAGTTGGAACCACAGAAGAATATAGAGAATATTAATGATGAACTGACTATAAAGCAGCTCAAGTGAACAACCCTGAGGGGTATCGGGATTAGGTTTAAATCTGAGTCCTGAACATCACTCAGTAATACACACAAAAAATAGTAGACACCTACCAATCATTGTCTTTGCTGCGAGGGCAAAACTCCGGCCTTCGTTTCCGTGTCAGCACCTCCCTCTGCTACCTTTTCTCCTCACAGAAGCAGGGAGCAGTTTTCTTTAGGTGAATGCCATCTTTTGCTTTGTACAATGGCTTTGGATTCGGTTTTACCTCCACGCCTTGCCAGTTTTTATGCATGGCTGAGCAACACTTCTTCATGAGTAAGGTTTGCAGCCAATTATTACGTGACAACACCAACTTGTCCCCTAAATATATGTTCAAATTAAGGGTTACACAGCGGGCATTTGCAGAGAAGAACATTTCTATAAAACAAACAAAAAAACCAAGCCAGCTGGAATGTTATTCTGGGCACGTCGTCCTTCCTCAGGACCATTATTAACTGTTCAGGACTTTTCTCCAAATTCTCTTAGGGGTCCAAAACAGGTGTATTTCATACAGTCATACACATTAAGTATATGTTACTGGTGACAAAGAAAAGATGCTAAACATTTCACTCTTTCTTTTGAGAAGAGAACACAATTGGTTTCACAAATTTTAAAGAATAAAAGAGTACCATACAGTAATTGGTTTTTTTTAGTATAGCAATTTTAATGATATGAGGTAATTTTGAAAAAATTTGGATATTATAATGTCTTGTCCATAACTTTACTTTTTTCAGTGAGTAGAATACATTCACAAGTTTAAGTCCTAAACTAAAAAAAGTGTTTAAACTGTGCTTACCAAAAATGATACTTACATTGTTGGTCTAGGGTGATCTTAGAATGGGACATAATGGGAATTCTGTCCTCTGTTGCTGAAACTTGGCAGCTGCGAGGTTCCAAGATCCACCACCAAAGCTCTGGAAGGGATTTCATCCTGCTTGGCACTGGGTTCTGTGCCAGCTCTAGGGCATGGCGGTCAGAGGATGGAACTGGGCTGGCCGAGTTAGAATCTTAACTCGTTCCTTGTTAACTGCAAGATGTACTTGACCTTCAATTCATTGTCCATTGTGGTGGACAAATAATAACGGTAATCATAGCTACTATTGTAGTGATATAGAGATAAGATTGAAGACCAGTTGGTGTCCCTAAAAGTGGTGAATTATAGGCAGAGCCCAGGGAGGTCTGCCTTCTGTTGCCTGAGATTCCCAGAAAGCTGGGGCTCAAGGTTGCGGATGGTGGCTCTTCCCATGGATGCCCTGTTCTTTGTTTATCTGCTACGTGACACCAGTGGTTGCCTCTTCCC
Organism: Myocastor coypus; assembly: GCA_004027025.1. Lineage (NCBI taxonomy): Eukaryota > Metazoa > Chordata > Mammalia > Rodentia > Myocastoridae > Myocastor > Myocastor coypus. Next base: position 4,136 of record PVJA010003080.1, read on the forward strand.
CTGCTTAAAGTATTATTTGTTAGCATTTGCATGAGCTACGTGTCTGGAAGCATATGCGGGAACTATGTGTCGGTTAGCATTGTTGTGAGCTACTTGTCTGGAATATGCTGTATCTATTAAAGTAGTGACATATACTCTTTAGCCATTTTTTTTTAATGCTAAATAAAAAGAAGAGCCTTCTGAGGCTTGGGGCTCACTGAGGAAGAGAAATCTCAGTGAGTCCTCTCAAGCTACATTCATCAGGTCTTCTCGTCGTTTCTTTTGGCACCAGACCAATAATTGTACAACATATGATAGTCATGAGGGAAAGAAAGAATAGCTTTTGTCCAATTTGGAAAATTGTGGACATGCAAACTCATGTGCCTATTATTGATTAAGGTTATTACAAGTCCTTCAGTCTATTAGCTTTTGCATTTAGCTTATTAAATTCAGGCTTCTCCTTCAAGGCGTAATTTTAACGTCTCTTGTTCTAGATATTCACCCATAAGTCCTTTGGCTCCATCTGGACATTCCTGCCATTCTGATTACTTTATCTTGTGCACGTCACATTTATCATGGTGTGTGTGGCTTTTATTTTGACTCTACTAAACCTGAGCTCCGTAAGAATTCTGACCAAGACTTATTCCTTGGGTCTCGTGGTGTTCATCAAACATCTATGAAATAATGAATAATTACTCAGACATTGCTATTGAGTTTCCTGAAGTGTATGTCAGGGAATAGTGAGTTATGCAAACTAGCTGATTTTATGGAAATTTATGACAAATATCCTATTTTCAAAATATCTCAGGTAAGATATCTTTAAATACATTATTTTAAAATATATTCTGCATAAAGCATTAGTTACTTATTATTCTTATTTCATAAAACAGCTGTTTTGAACAGGGAATATTTTTACATACATGATTCCCCTATTACAGAAGTGACTTACCTAAAAATGTGTGCAGAGGGCTGATTGTCAGGCAGTCATTTGCATTTGGCATTTCAAATCACTTAGTGGATGGGTATGTCCTGAAACCAGATAAAAATAAGTAAAAACACAAAATGGCTTTGAAAACGGGTTGTAGTAGGTAGCTCATTGGTGATCAGCTTGTTGTATCCAATTGAATCAAACTAACATGGTGCTGTGTTCACGAGAGCCACCTGAGGGCTAGTACCAGGAGCGTGAGACAGAACAGGAGACGCGTCTGAGCGGCTGCTAGGGATGCCGTTGAGAAGCTGCTGGAGCTCTTGGAAGCTCCTGGTTCTCTTGCGCTCTTCTGCTGGAGGACCTTGGCATGCTGGCTTTCCTGGTGAGCTTGGATTTCTTCACTGCTGGAGAAGCTGAGAACCTCACTGTCGCTGAGGATGGCTGTGGTACTTTTCAAGGGAGTTCTGGTTCTCACCTTGATCATTGCTTCCTGGCTCCAATTCAGATCCCTCAGCCTGCTGGCACAGATCCTTCATTCCACTGCTATAGACTCACTGCCTCCCACCACTGAACATTGGGCCTTTCCAGCTGAGATCCACGGAGCAGGCCTGCATGAGACATTGCCATGGGTCCTAGGCTTCCAGCTGAACTCACGGGAGGCGTTGTGATGGACCCCTGGTCTCAGATGGATTCATGCAGGATATTCGAATCCAGGCCCTCAGCTGGATTCTTTGATCTTTAATGTTTGGACAGATTTCCTGTACTTCTTATATATGATTGGTTTTGGGTGTGTGATTGTTTATAAAATAATGTTATAGGGCTGGGGAGATAGCTCAGCAGCATGAGCACCTGCCTGGAAAACTCATGGTCCTGAGTTCAATGCCTGGTATACCCCCTCCACAAAGAGAGAGAGAGAGAGAGAGAGAGAGAGAGAGAGAGAGAGAGAGAGAGAGAGAGAGAGAGAGAGAAAATAATAATAGTAATACTATAAAATGTGTCCTGTATTATATTGTTCTCCTTGCAAAAACCTTAAACCAGAACATGGTATTTAAAGGATTGGTCAAAGTGATTTGAAACTTTGTATTTAACCACAACCAGCATTTAACATTGAACTTACTGACATACTTCCGATGTCCCACTATCCATTCAGCAATCATTCCCCAGTGCAAATAAATCATTACTTTGTGTTTCCACATCTTTCATCTAAATAGCAACATGCCCGAGCGTTAGCTGCTGACATGACCTTTAATGATATACTTGCTCATTAACTTTGCATCTGTGTATCATTATCAATTCTTCAGTTCTTGGTTTGAAACCTTAAGTAATTAGTGCCTTTCCCTATCAGCATTGTTTCACAATGTAAACAATATCCTTATTTGAAACAAGGCTATGCAACTTTAAAAGAAATGTAATTTAATTATTCAAAAGTGAGTTTGTTTAGTGGAGCAAGTATCAGTGCATCATACAATAAAATATTCAATGAATCAGTGTTCCTAAAACAAATGATAGCTTATACTGTCAAAAATGACATTAAAATATTAATATTACATATAAATATAAGACATTTATAAAACTAGACTTTAAAGATCTGAGGTGTAATTGATCCATTTGTGGATGCTAAATTTGAAATCTGGGGTTAAATTTTCAGGCTTACCTTAGAAGTCCTTATAATGGTTTGTAATTCCTTCTCTGGGGCTTACAAGAGAAAAGCACATTGAGCTTCAAAAAGAACTTACATTCTTGAAGCATAAGCCTCAGACACACACTTTTGTTTTCATTTTAAATTTTCTCATCCATTTTCCCTTTATTTCTATTGATTATTAAATGCTTCTCTACCCTGTAACAATGATAATTAAAGCCTTTCTGTTTATTTTATTATTGCCTTGTTCATGGACTAAGTCATCATTCTTTAACTCTCCTACAGGTAGTAACTTCCTGAAAAGTAATACTAACACTTTTCTCCTTTGTTTCTTTTTCTTTTCTTTTTTTTTTTTTTTTTTTTTTACTGGGTGTGACGCTCGTGACCATATGCTTGCTGGGCAGCTATCTAAGCTGCTGAGCTATCTTCCCTCGCCCAATATTTCCCTCTTCATATAATTTTTTCTATAATCAACATATTTTGACACTGTATTATTTTTATCATATCTTTCTTTATTTTTTGGTACAAGGTCTGCTATGAAGCGCAGACTCACAGTGAGCCTCCTGGCTAAGCCTCCCCAGCATTGGGGTTACAGGCTTGCACCACCATGCCTGCTTCCAGGGTCAGCACTGTGCATCAGCGGTCCTAGGGCTGGCACAGAATGCAGTACATGGATCGAACTTGGGTCCTTGTGCTTTCCAAGCAGGTGCTTAGGCACCAAACTACATCCCCAGCCCTCTCATGCTTATTTTTGAAATACCCCAAAGATTACAGTAATAGCATGCTGCTGTCTGAGCACCTGAGTGAATGAAGAGATCAACTTCACCACGTGATGCTCTTTCCCTCTGAGGCCAGTGGCCTAGCAAGGCTACAGAGACAGAGCCCAAGGCCACGACGATGTGACCCACATAGGCACACTGGGAAATGTGCTTTCCTGATTGTTGTTGAAGCCAACCGAGTTAATACAATTAAAGTTAACTCTCACATTCTACTTCCTGTCCGCTGGACACCCAAATACCTCAAACCAATGCTTACTTTCAAAACACAGAAAATTGCCAGTTCGTAATGCCACCTACCCTGACACAATTATTGTGTATAACCCAAAATGCAGCACTCCTGTGGTAGTTGATAACATTGTGTGAACTTGAGGAAGCTCGGCTGGATGGGCTTGGCTGGTTCCTGGCTGTGGGCTCCCACCCTGCAGGATTCGGAGGCCTGCCCTGGGATGTGATTGGTTCCAAGCTCGAGCCAGACAGGCCACCCCGGAGTGACTCAGCACAAAAAGTGTAAAAAAGAGTTGAGGAAGATTGTGCAATCAGCCCAGCCCGGACCTGTCCAGGCTGCTCCTTGCCTGGCCCAGGCCTGCCTGCTTCCCTTGGAGAAGTCCTCATCTTTGGAGGAGCTCTAGGCCGGCACGGAATTTGGAAGAGAGAGGCCTGATGGTGCAGCAGTTGCCTCTGCTCTTCATTGTTTTCTGCCGCCTTGGAGCCAGCGGAGTATGAAATGAAACCTCCCCAAACTGTGAGTTAAATAAACCTTTCCTTCCTTCATTTTGAGTGTCGGGTATTTGTCCCGGCAACGAGTAAAAAGAAACTAAGACAACTCCTTTGCCAGTCTTATATTTGAGAAAAAGTCCAAATCAAGCTTTTCTGTATGACACTCGAAAACAAAAACCTAACACACCTGATTATAGGAGCCATATCAGAGATAGTCAGTGAAGATCATGTAAAAATCACAGAGACCTAGAAGCAGGAGAGGGATGTTTGCCCTGCTAGACAAAAGTGATTTGAAAGAAGATACACGAGATGTTCTTGTGTCCACTATGTTGTACAGTGTACGCACCCACAGTTCTGTTCCTGCCTGTGTTTCAGTCTGCTTGCATGCGGCTATGTGAATCTACTCACTTTTCCATATTCTCCCCATCAGCCATCAGGCAGAAAATTACTCCACCGGATAACCCCTGAGACCACCTGCAACGCCACCAGAAATGCCATATCTGACCCAAATCCAAACCTCATCCTTACCAAGTCCACTGCAAGTCCTTGAGGAAAAAGAGTTCCTAGGCCAAGCCCGGGAACAGAGTCATTTTCTACCTGATGATTGAAGGGGGAAAGACTGAAGAGGAGAAATTCAAATGGCTTATGCAAGCTGACTGGCACGAAAGCAGAAGAAAATTGTGTGGACCTGTGGGCTGCCCAAGCGCTGTGGATGCGTAGGAATTGCAAGTAGGACGTACTGCAAGTGTTGGCAATGGGAGCAGACTGAATTTTTCGAGTCAGTGTGATTTTTTTCTTTTACTTTTATATTTCCTTTTTTTTTTTTTTTTTTTTTTCATTGAATTAGCTGTTTTCTCTCTTCTCTCCTAAACTTTTTCTCCAATTCCAGCATTTGGATCAACATTACTTATTTTTTTTTTAATTTTTTTGCCTTCTTCTTAACTTCCTATCCAGTTTTTCTTTCCTTATGACGTGGTCTTTCTCAGTCACCCCACTCTTCTCTTGTATTATTAACCTGCTAGCCCCAGTATTCTATTCTTTTCATTCTTCATCATTTACAGCCCTTTCTTTTCTCACTTCTCTACCTCCTAGGTGTACAAATAAATCAGCAGATCCTGACAACTTTGCAGCCATTCTCAGCCCCAAATTATGTCTCGCTCACCAAGGGTTCCCCCATCAGTGTTTTCTCTAAACCCTTAACCCTAATTCTGAATACAAAGTAGAAAATACCCCCAAAAGAACCTGATCCCTGATTCAATTTACTTCATGCTATTTCTTTATCTATTGCCTCCCTGACATTTACTTTTGCAGCACATGGTGCTTTCTCCAAGATGGACAAGATAATAGATCACAAAGCTTACTTAAATACAAAATAATCAAAGTCACCCCATATTTACTATCTGATCTCCGTGCAGTGAAAATTAAGCTTAAGCACAGAAGAAATGGCAGAAGATTTATAAGCACTTGGAAACCTAAGAACATATCCTGAACACCCAATGGATCACAGAAGAAATAAAGAAAGAAATTAAACAATTTCTGAAAGATAATGGAAATGCCTGTATAACACACAAATGCCTGTGGGACCGAAGGAAAGCAGTCTTAGACTAGAAGTTCATTGCAGTCAGTGCTCATATTAGAAAGGCAGAGCTAGCTCAAATCAACAACGTAGTGGTGAACTTTACGATACTTGGAAAGCAACCAACCCTCTAATAGGCTTCCTGCCCGATAAGTTTGTTTAAGCTGGGTTAACACACGACATGTAGTAAGCCATCCTGTCCTGCCCTATTTCTCTGACCAAAACAACCACACCATACACTGCAATTGCTTTTCTTCTATGTCTTTGCTCTCTTGTCTTTGAGTTGAAAACAATCCTGGAGCCCTCATCTGGTTGTTGTTTCCTGGAGGCTCTCTTATTGCTCAAGAAGCAGTCCCTCTGATTTCATGGTGATTGAGTTAAATCTCATCTCTAGGAACCTTCTTCAACCTCTAAGCAGCCACAGTCACACAGTGCAAAAAACTGTGTTCCTCTGACCGAACGATAAACAATAGATAAAAGCATTAGCCAAACTTACCAAGAGAAGAGAAAAAGGGCACACACCTCAGCCCAATGACAAATAAAAACCACTGGCTGGTGAGATAGTTCAGTGGATTAAGTGCCTGCTTAGGTAAGCACAAGGACTGGTGTATGATCCCAGGCACCACATGCCACACAGGCCCCCCCCCCATGGACATGCTGAGCCAGTCATCATCGCTGGGTGTGGGGAGTCTGTAAACATGAGGCTCACTATGACTCTGAGGTGCATAGTGAGAACCTGTACAAAATACATAAAAAGGAAAGACATGCAAATCATGAAATCAAAACAAACACAGTCTAAATCCAGAAGATACTTAGTAACTACTACTAAATTTGCATTTGAACAAATAATAAATGGATTCCTGGATGGATACACATCACCAAAGCTAACCAAAGATGTTACAAATATGCTAAACAAACAAGGTAATAATAACGAAATAGAAATAGTAATAAAACAAAAAAAATGTGCCTAAGTAAAATATTTCCAGGTCCTGATGGATGTATCACTAAAGTCTCCAAAAACTTTAAGGGATAGCATATCACCAACACATGTTACACAGGTATTTAATGAAGTTGAAATTGACGAAGTGTTTCCAAATTGATTTACAGGAGCCAGCATCATTCCGATCCTAAAAGCAGACCAATATCCAGAACACACACACACACACACACACACACACAAAGAAACCAACAATCTTTAATTAACATGGATGCAAATATCCTCAATAAATGATTAATGAAAAGAATGCACCTCATGATCAAAAAGAACATATATCATGACCAGTAGGTTTCATTACAAAGTTCCAAAGATGGTCCAACACAAAGAAGTCATTAAATTTGGTATACTCATAAGCAGAAGCAAAGACAAAAGCCACAGGAACACAGTAATAGGTGCCTGTGTGAGTTACTCTTCTCTCATTGCTGGGACAAATACTGGAACCCAAAACGAAGGAAGGAAAGGTTTATTTGGCTCACAGTTACTGGAGGTTTCAGTCCATACCCAGCTGGTCCAAGGCTGAGCAGAACAGGGCCAAGAGCAGCAGTTCATGGCAGCAGAACAGCAACAATGGTGACAGAGGCAACCAACCAAGGGAGCAGAGAGCAGCAGCGCTAGTCTGTCTCTCTGTTTCTCTTTATATTACATTCAGGCTCTCTGCCTCAGCCTGTTCATCTTAGGACACACACATAATCCCAGCCATACTCAGACCAATAACCCCATCAGTACTAAAACACGTAAACCCAGTGGACCATGAATCAAATAATTCCAGCAGTTCTCAGACCCATAGTGCCATCAGTACGAAAACACAATCCCAGTGGATCATGAATCAGGTTTCAAACTCTAGAAATCCCCACCCCATGATTGCATGAGGCTTGGGGGAGCAACTAGACATAAACCATAACAGTGCCCAAAATCTTACTGTCAAAATTCAACAGGTTTTGCTAACAAGAACTTCAAAGAAAATAGATATAAAAGGATTATACCAGAACTTGACAAAAATCCTCTATGACAAATCAAAAGCCAATATCATTTTAAATAGGGAGATATCAAAAACATTCCCCCTAAAATGAGGAACAAATAAGGTTGCTAGCCACCACCACTTCTATTCTATATAGTGCATTTGTGCCCATCAATCTGGCAAGAAAAAGAAACAAAAGTAATTAACAAGGAAAGAAAGAAGTAGTCATTTCTTGCAGATAACATGATACACTACATAAAAGACCCAAAGAATTCCAGAGAGAACACCTCTTACAATAATAACCTACTCTGGTGGTATAATAGGATATTAAATTGATACACAAAACTGAAGAGCATTTATGTATACCAACAATGAACCAAGTGAGAGAGACTTACTATTCCAAGGTAGCATCAAGAAAAATCAGATATCTTGGAATTAACTTCACCGAAGAAGTAAAAAACCTCAAAGGTGATGACAGTACCTGAAAAGGAGCCTGAACTAGACAGCAGAAAATAAAGACACCCTGTTTCTGTATGGGAAGAATCAATATTGTCAAAATGGCCATACTGTCCCAAAAGATTCAACCCAAAACCTACCAAACTACCAAATACATTCTTCACAGAACTAAGTTAAACCTCCCTAAAGTGTATATGGAATCACAAGCAACCCATTTTTGGAGTCATTTTCACAGTGTAAGTTTTAGGCACATGCAGGATACAAAAGCTGGGTGGTCGTTGTGGTTCCCACAAAGATTTCAGAAGGAGGCCGGTAGGCCAGCTGTGTGCCCTTGTGAGGGCAGTGAGTGAACTCAGAGGGCTAAGCCGACAGGGCAGGGAAGACAACAGAAAGTTGGACAAACCACTAGTGTGGATCACCTGAGGAAAGCCCCAAGCAGTGACCAAAGCAAGTGCAAGCGGTGCCGTGAGGGCCGCAGCCATTGGCAGCATCAGAGGCAGGGCCAATAGCGCTTGGGACTTCACATCTTGCCAGATTGTCCCAGGTGCAGAACATGGGACTGCACAACTTAATGTTCTCCCTATTGGATTTTGGTCTTAATTGGTTGGATTCTTTTATTAATCCTTCTATTTGCACCTTTGGAATTGGAATATATCCTGTGTCACTGAATTCTTTTAAGTGTTTAACTTTCACTACAGTTTTTTATAGGGGCTCAAAGCTAAACGCTTCCTTATATCTCAGAGGTGAGTTTGGAGTTGCACTTCTTTTTTTTTTTTTTTTTTTTTTTTTTTTTTTTTTTTTTTTTTTTTTTTTTTTTTTTTTTTTTTTTTTTTTTTTTTTTTTTGTTGTTGTTGTTGTTGTTTTGTAGGACCGGGGTTCCAACTCAGGACCTTGCACTTGCCAGACAGATACTTGTGCCCCTGAGCTATCTTCCCAGCACCTGGACTTTTCTGAAAATGTTATGAATTTGGCAACTGTTAGAGATAGATGCAATACGTTTTGAACAAAAGATGAGTCTCTTGAGAGTTAGGGAAGAAATATTATGGCTTATATTTAAAATATTACCCAAGGAGGGATGGTCAAATAGCTCAAAGGATTAAAGCACCAGCAAGTAGGCACAGGGGGCCGGGTGTTCAATCCCCAGGCCTGCTGCGTTGGCCCTACCCTCTGGACGGCTGAGACAGCAATTGAGACTGGGCGTAGCGGCACATGCCTGTAATCCCAGCTCTTGAGAGGCTGTAAACAGGCGGATCACTATGAATCTGATCTAGTAGTGAGACCCTGAACACCCTGTAGACCCTTCCCTAAAATATAAGAATAAAATAAAATAAAATACTCCTCAAGGCCTCACATCCTTATGTACAGACAGGGCTTTAGGGAGCTGATGGATCACAAGTGTGTGACATTCATCTTTGGGTTAGTGTACTGATGAATTTAGAGTCGGGTGGTTGGGTGTGAGGAGCAAAAGACATGGGAAAGAGGTGTGTCACTTGGGGTGTGGCCTAGGAGGATATATATACCTTCTTCCTAACTTTTCCAGGACTGTTTCTCCTCTGCCACCCCACCTTGCCTTGTAACCAGCCAGCCATCAGCTGAAAATGCTACAAATTGTGAACCAAAACAGAACTTTCCTTCCTCAACTTATGGATATTTTATATCTTGTCCGAGAAACAAGAAAATAACTTAGACAAATAGAACAGCAAAGGCAGTTTTGGGCAACAACTGCAAAGGAAGCATCACAATGCCTGAACTCAAGCTATATTATAAAACAACAGCGATTAAAATGGTGTGGCACTGATGAAAACTAAGAGTCAGGCTGATCAATGCAACAGAATAGAGGATAAAAGTACATCCTCAGGAGATGAAAGGAGCCAAAAACATATGCTTGAAGACAGACACACACACACACACAAATCATACAAATGGTACGGGAAAACTGACTATAGAAATTTGAAGCTGGATCCATATCTCTCACCAAATACTAAAGTAAATTTAAAATTGATCAAATATCCAAACATTAAAACATAAACTTTGAAAGATAAAATAGGTAAAACATTTGAAATCATAGGTGTAGGAAAGGACTTTCCAAACAATTTCAATTTGCAAGAAATAAGAGCAAAATTCAATGAATGGAACACAAAAAATTACAAACATTCTGCACAGTGAAAGAATCAATTGGTAAAGTATAGGCAGAAGATTGATATTTAGAATACATATGCAAAGAACTCAAAAAATTAGACCAGCTAATAGTTTCAATCAAGAAATGAACAAGAGGAGAGCCAGTGAGATGGTTCAGCTGTCTAAAGCGTGTGCTTAGGAAAGTTTAGGCAACCTCAGTGATTGCGGTTCGATCGCCAGCACCACGTGCTATGCTAGCCCCACCCCCAGGGCAGGCAGAGCCAGCCATAATATAAAAAAATGAGCAAGAGAAATGAGCAGACAATTCCCTCACAAATGCAAATGGTCAGAAAATATGAAAGAAAGTTTCCACATCTCTGGCTATTAAACAAGCGCAAATCGAAGTAAAGCTAACATTTTCTCCTCTATCAGAAGTACATGGAAACATTACAAGGACAAAAAATGACAAATGAATGCTACGAAAAACAAACGCCCTTACACTTGCAGTGAGCCTGTGAGCTGGTGCAGCGAATATGGAAGTCAGGGCGTAGATTTCTCAAAGAACTAGCATTAGGAAATCCTTATGAAGCAGCTGCTCTCCTTCCAGCTGTCTTCCTCAGAGTGTAAAAGGTATCATGTTACAATGACATGCACAGCGATTTACATCGCAGCCTAATTAAAAATAAACTACATCCTGGAGGCAGCCTGCATGCCTATCGATAGATGAAAGGAGCGAGAAAGGTGGCATTCATGCAGAACAGAGCACTACTCCGCTGCACAGAAGGATAAATGGAAAACATTTGTAGGAAAACGATGTGACTTCAAAACATAATGTCGCGTGAATTAATGAGACACGCGATTTTAATCACCATATGAGATCTCTCATTTAAGTAAAGCAAAGTAACAGCAAAATAAAAGATGGGTAGCAGGAAGCAAGGTGGATGGGTGGGGGTGGGGGTGGGGGTGGGGGGGAACTCCTGCAGGGGGAAGGGCTGCAGGAATCCAAAGGAAGAGGGGAGTGAAAATGATAATTACAATATATCATAAGCTAAAACCACAATGAATATAAATATTGTATGTCACAAACATAGCTAACAATAATAATAGCAACATTAATAATGAAAAGTAAGAAGGAGGATTTAGAAACAGAGAAAGGGAGGTGGGTCGAAATGGGGAGATAGGGCCGGGCGGGATGGCTCAGTGGTCTAAAGCGCCTGCTTGGGAAAGCTTGGGCGGCTTCAGGGACCGAGGTTCGATCCCCGGCACCACATGCTGTGCCAGCCCTGTCCTCGGGGTGGGCTGAGCCGGCCATAAAAATGAGTGAATAAACAAACAAATGTTCTGAAACAAGAAAAAATAAATAAATAAATTAAAAAAAAAAAGAAATGGGGAGATAATTAGAAAGGAAAGAAACAGTCTCATTATGTACATGCACCTATGCTGCAAAATGAAAGTAAACCTCGTGTACAGCAAACACACACTAGCCCACGATGCTTAAAGAGAAACTTATACATTGTATCAATTATTGGGAATGTATTACTAATGTGTTTTGAAACTGTCACATTGTAATTTCTTATTAAAAGTAATAAAAAATAAATAAAAATAAAGCAAATAGGTCAACGAGATATCTTGGCGGTCTAAGCAAGATAAGTGCAAGGACCTAGATTTGATCCTTGGCACTTCATGCTGGGCTAACCCAGAACCAAGACAGCCACTGAAACCTGGCGTGGTGCTGCACACCTGTAAGGGGAGGTGTGGAGCACCTGGGGGGGTGGTGCTGGGGAGGCTGAGATAGGAGAATCGTGGAATCAAAACTGCGTGAGATCCTGTACCAAATAAATAAATACATGCATATAAATTACAAACAAGAAAAAAAGGAACTTATAATAAGGTAAGAATGGAGAGGAGAGGAGAGTAAGATAGGGATAAATTCAAGGGTAATTAAACTGTGTTGTATGCATGTGTGAATACATCACACTGGAATCAAATATTTTGTGAAGTGAATAGTCTCAAATATAAATGCATTAATTTATTGTGCAGCCTCAAAAATGTTACGTAATGCCATGGTGTGGAAGCATATGGCAAACATTCCCAGTCTGACAGCAAAGGATAAGAGATAGATAAAATAAAGAGATAGATAGATAGATAGATAGATAGATAGATAGATAGATAGATAGATAGAAAAAATAAAGGCAAAATTAAACCTTTAAACTCTCTGTCTGGAATCCTAACGTTGTGACATGTAATTTCTAAAAGTTTTGTCAGCCCAATCCTATCACCTTGCTGAGTGCAGGCCACGGGGCGTCACTCTTGGTCCGACCACTCTCATAGGCTAATGCATTCATCAGTCACTCTATCTTCCCAGCATTTTTACCTTGATGGGGACAATCAGAAGAATCTCAGATACTTGTACACAGAATGGCAGGGAATAAAGACAAAGTACCAATTTCAATGTACAAGGGGACCAGCAAGAACCTGCCTGTAATAGACAGTTGCTTTCCTCACTGTGCTGGACCCACGATCATTAGCCAAAAAAAGAGCACAGGACAAGGCGTGATATAATTTTCCTAAAAGAGTAACGGTAGTAGACAGGGAAAAGGTCATGGGGAACAAGTTCTTCCCTATACCTGGATGCCTGAAAGCTTTATTGTCCTTAGCAGATGCTATCTTGCCTTAGGGTTGTTGAAGTTATGAGCTTTCTCTGAACAGACAGAACTCATGGCAGCCTTTCACATAACTCTCTATCCCTAAAGTGTGGTTACACCATCCTTGAGACTACAGAACCCCAGTCACATAGCCTGGACTCCAAAATATCTTCCAGAGTTCTCCATTGTAGCATTGGTATTGCTCACAGAGCTCCACACACCGCCATCTTAGGGGCTCCTTGCCTGGTGTGCAGTGTCCTCTTTGATATCTGGGTACCATGACTTCAACTTCTGTATTCTACATGCTGGTAATATCAGCATTACATGGATGATATCAAATTCTGATGCCGGATCAATTAGCAGCTGGATCTCCCTACACCATGGCTGTAGTGGATTCAGAGTGGACAGATGGATAGATGACCACAGTGAAATGCATTCTGAGGAACTAATTTCTAAGCAGGCCATTTCCGGAAGATACTTCATGGATGTTTTATTATTTATTGGAGTTATGCTTTTGTACCATTGACCCTGCAGTGCGATGGCCTTGTTGATTTCTAACATTACCTAAAGGCTTCTTTTTTCCCTTGTTCGAAATATTATTTTAACGATGTTAATTGCTCCATCAATCACACTCCTTTGTCCCCACTTTCTATACATGACTTACGTTTGGCCGAAGTTTAATTTGTTCACATGCTCTCTTTTGATCCTTGCTCCCAGTTCTCACTGTAAACCCAGGTAAAAGAAGCTAGCCATATCCATGCTACAGTGCTACCTTGAAATTGTCCCCACCAGATCAATTACTCCACTTTCCTTAGTTCCAGCCTGCAGCAAAGTCCCAGCCCTTGGAGACAAATTTTCTGCCAGCTAAAGACAAACATAGCCTCTCCTCCAATTGCCAGTGGAGCTGTTGTTCTCAGTGGAGATCTCCTGAGCCTGCTCTTTAGCGTCCACAGTTCCATCAGATTCTGGTCTGCTGAGCTCCGACCTGAAGCACTCATCAAGCTCTTCCTAAAATGTTGTAGTGCTTCTCGCACTCCTGAAAATCCATTTGAAGGGCTTCTAAACCACCTGAGCATCTGTGGTCAAAGGAGTGCCCTCATTTCTGGTGCCATTTTCCGTGTTAACTTTTCTACTACTGAAATACAATATCCCAAGCACAGAATGTTAAAAACGGAAATGGTCATGTCTGCTCGGTGTTTCAGGTGTTCAGGCTACTTTCAGCTGGTACCAAGGCAGACACATGGTGAAAGAGGGGCATGGTGCGGCAGAGCTGATTTGTTCATGGCAGTCAAGAAGCAGAGCAGGGAAACAGCACCAGAGAGGAAGGAGCTACAAACCCCACATAACCTTAAGTTCCTGCTTTCCTGACCCACCAAGGTGCACCGAGAATTGTGCTACTAGATGTAAGTATAATTCAATCCTAAGGGAAAAGTTATACCTACACATAGAACTAAGAGATATGAGTCTATATGACTTTTTCAAAGACACATAGGACTCTTCACCGTAGCATTGTTGATGAAAGCAATAAATTGGAAACAACTCATGCATTCCTCAACTATTAAATGAATAAACCGTAATGGGTGCACACAATGGAACACCACACAGTAATAAAAGAGGGGACTGAGACCTAGCTCAGTTGGTTAAGCACCTGCTCCGGCAAACCCAGGCAGGTGCAGGGGAGCAGGGTTCAATCCTCAGCTCTACAAGCCTTATCTGACCAGCCCTTAAGGCAGCCTGAGCTAGAGAATAAATAAATAAATAAATAAATAAATAAATAAATTCTCAACTTTTACGTATTTTGCTGTATAGGTCTTGCTTTATCTTGGTCTTAATCATCCAGCAGAAAAGCCTAACCATGAGGTATTAAAAGTAAAGTCATATTAATACACTGAGCTTGCAGTATAGGAGACAGAATGGGAACTAATTACCTAAAACCTACACTCCTGCTGTCAGAAGGAAAATACTGTCTGCATCTCCAAGAAAAATTAAGGAAAAAGAGGCCCATTCTTCCCGAAAATTTCACATAGCACCATTGTCAACTGCTGCAGTTGGTGCCAACACATAGTCAGTCCCCACTCCAGATTCATTTACTTCCAGCCAACTGAACCCATTCCATCTTCTTGCCTGCATTTGGCTATAGAGACCTCTGGAGACATGCCTATCCTGCTCAGACGGCATCATGGAACATCCACCTGACAAGACTGTCAGCAGTTCCTTCTGAGTTCCACATTTTGATTGTGGAAAATGGGGCTGTCAGACCTGACAAATGAATAGCATTCTGTCAGATTTGAGCAGATAGGCTAGACTGAGCTCCATCAAGTTAGGCTCCTGAAAGTGGAGGCCATTGCATAAATAGGGGCAGACCTGTTCCATTGGCAGATGATGGAACTGAGTTCTCTGCCTTCCAAAGTCGCCTCTGTCAAAAAGTTACCATCACTGGGGCAACCGGGACTCTTGTCTCTCTCCCCTTCCATAAGCCTGGAAGGACATCTCACCAAATATAAATTCCTGTCACCAAGCCAGTCAACTTCACTGTCATTGCTATATTTTCAACTTTGACTGTTTCCAAGAAAAGGATGACATCCGCATCAATCCGAGGAAGATAATCACAATCCTGCATTTCGAAAAACTTTCGTCCAAGAGATATTAGCGAAAGCTGCTTTTAGGCCTGGCTATCAAGCATGACGAGTACCTGTAACCCCTAATTGCTGTCAGATGTCACAGAAAGCACAGACATCACCCCTGCATCAGACTGATAGACCGTTAATCACCTTCATCAAGATCTCCATGCTATCATCACCATACACCCTGCAGCTTGTGACCCATATGTCCTCTCTGGACTGTTTTGGATTTAAAAGATGCCTTCTCCTGCTTGACAGTTGGTCTTGTAAGTCCCTTCAACAGATAAATCCTGAGATAAAAGACCAGCTCATTTGGGCTCAGTTTCCGAAAGGGGTTAAAAACTTTTCCACCTTGCCTCCGCACCTGCATTATCAAAACAAACCCACAGGCCTCTGGAGAGACTCTCACATGCAGCCCAAGCCAGAAAAGCTCTGCCCCATTCTACCTAAGCACCCTGAGCCTGACTTGCTTCCTCCTTAAGTGTGTCAACTCCAAGCTTCTCCGCCAGCCTCCACAGCACCACCCTCACCACACCTTCTGTCTCGTGCACCACAGTTGAAATTGCTGCACTACTGTCAGCAATTGCTTCAGACTGCTTAATACTGAAAAATGCCACCATATTTTACATGGGGTATAAGTCTGCTTAAAGTCAAAAGCCCCTACCACTGTAGTTCACCTGTATGCTTATATAAACACAGTCTTCAAAAACAAAACAAAAAAAAAAAAAACAACTAACCAACAAGGGGCTGGGGAGATAGCTCAGGAGCACAAGTGCCTGCCTGGCAAGAGCAAGGTCCTGAGTTCGGTTCCTGGCTCTGCAAAAAACCAAAACAAAACAAAAACAAACAACCAAACACAATCTTCCCCTGAGTGGGTCAATTCTGGGACTCTGGTGTGACAGAGGGCCATGAAACCTTTGATCAGTTCCACGCTATTCTCCTGGAAGACCTCAAAGAGGGAGGAAAGAAGCCATTAAACACGCCTAAAGTTACTGAAGTTACCCATAGTAGCCCCTGGCGAGAAGAAACTCTGCCAAAGCAGCTCCTGTGGATTGATGGCCACTTTATTAAACATGAATTCCTATACATACCCGAGTGCTCTGTACCTTTCCTACTATGTGACTACCACCCCTACTTTTTTTTTTTTTTTTTTTTTTTTTTTGAGACTGGTCAAAAAATGCAGTTGAGGCTGGTCCTGAGCTCACTTTTGTAGCCCAGGCTGGTCTCGAACTCACACCAATCCTCCTGCCTCAGCCTCCCAAGTGCTGGGATGACAGGCATGAGCCACCACGCCCGGCTTGCCACCCCAACTTTTGGATCCAGTGTCCTGGATTTGACATTGACTCTAAAGGTACCCCAGGAGGAAGAACAGTGGCTACGTCTATGTCAGCCTGCAATGCCTGATAATCAAATGTCTGAAATTTTGAGGAACTTCTCTCCAGAAGTATGCACCAAGGACTCACCCCCGGGGGTTGCGATCACTCATGACCCTTTGATGACTGAGCTCTGCTTCGAGGCAGTCTCTACTTCCACTTTCCAATCACTTTGCCAGTGGCTCAGACTAGCATAGATGGCTTTCTTGTGCACACTTTAAATTTTATTCAGAACTGGTTCCCTGGCTTTCACTGTCAACATATGCACTCCATGGTGTTATTTGTGCCCTGCTCCATTCTTCAGGAGGTGTCCTTTCATCCCTGCCTGTAGAGCTGTTCAAGTTCTCCAAGCTGCCAATGCCACTGTGCTTGCCTTCCATGGATGCCACTTACACAAAATATCTACTACACTATCTAGTGGAGACTAGTTTTAGAAAAGGAGCTGCATATATTTCTTGGAGTTGTTGTTTTCTGTATGCTTGTTTTGACTATTGTTTCCTGAGAGGACTCAGTGGCCTGTAAGGGCTGCACCCATTTATGCCTCCATGCCCTGAAAGCCACTGTGCTTCTAATCAAGCAATGCGACAAGTTCAACTTAGACCAAGACCTAACCATCCAGACCACCAGAGACTGAGGCCTGGTATTCTGGGAATGATCCTAACCGGTCCCCATGGAAAGAAATAAATCTGCCTCTAAATCCTGGGTGGCATTTTGGTCTTCCTGCTTGCTGTTGCAAATCCACCAAGACTTGGATTTTTCTTTGGTGCCCATGTTTTAACTACATTTTCAATTTCATTGTCTGATATTTAGAATTTTCATATCTTTTTGCTTCCACTTTGGTAATTGATATGTATTTAGTTATCTGTCCAATTCTTCTGATTTTCATCTTATTAGATAAAGGTACTCAAAGTAGGTTCTGATGGTCTTCTGGATTTAACTGGGATCTGTTATGATTTCAGCCTTTTCATTCCTAATTATATGAACTTTCCAAAGTTGGCTAAGCATTTATGGAGGTTTTATGGTTTCTTTTGCCACTGATTTCCAGTTTCATTGCACTATGGTCTGTTAATATGCATGGGATAACTTCAATTCTTTTATATTTAATTACCCATGTTCCACAGGCTGATGTGTTGTCCATTTTGGAGAACATAGAACATACTGCATACTGCTGAGTAGAATGTGTATTCTGATGTTCTGTGATAGAACACTTTGTACAAATCCAGTTAGTCCATTTGTTCACAGGTTTGGTTTAGTTATAATATTTTGTTGTTGGCTTTTTCTCTGTATGATGTGTTTGTGACAGTGGGGTATTCAGGTCACCAATTACAATTATATTAATGCTGATTTCATTTTGTGCTCATTAATATTTTATATAAGTAGGTGTGCCAGTATTTGCCACATATATATATATATATATATATATATATATATATATATATGATTGTTAGTTCTTATTCTTATAGTTTTTTCTTAACAAATATGGTAGCCTTTTTATCTCTTTTGATCTGTCTTGGCTTGGAGATCGCATTGTCTGAGGATAGAATAGATAAGCCTGCTTTTTCTCCCCACTTCTACTTTTAAATCAAATTGACGGTAGTTCTGGCTAGCATGATAATTTTCTTGTGTGCACTTCAAATTTTACTCAGAACTGGTACCCTAACTTTCCTTGTCAGCTTATGCACTAAATGGTGTCATTTGTGTTCCACCCTATTCTTTAGGAAATATCTGTCCTCTGTGTTTTGAGCACTCTCTCAACATAATTTCACTTTCTTCTTTCTTTGAACATAGCAACTTTTGTGTTAATAGCAAATTTTTAATTTTGCTGTTAACTTCTGGAGAAATTTCACAGGGAGTTTACATTTTAGTTTAAATTTCTTTGGTTCTACATGACACTATTTTTTGTTTATTATCTAATTTCTTTTTATAACCCTTGACACTCATAGTAGAATTTGTTTTCATTTATATACAATCTATTTTGGGTATACTGAGCACACTAAACTAATCTGGGCTGATGAAAATAAATGAGGAATAGAAAAATATCTCCAATACTGTGAGAGAAACAGGCTACTATCCTGTGATCATGACTTCTGTTATAGTGTAGACAGGGGCACTGGAGCCTTTGTAGGCCTGGACCTTTCACCCAATTAACTTAATTTGTAACAAAATAGTTCTCTTACAACAGAACGTTGTATCAGTGGAAGTGTAGCTAAAGATGATTTTATAACTGCAAAAATTCTAGTTATTTTACTGTTAAATTGTTTTCACTAGAGAAGTAAGGAATGAACTTTCGCAGAAGAGTTATTTCAACTTTTCACTGTCAGCTGCAAGAATTATTAAATTTGCAAATTTCCCACTCTGACAACAAAGAATTTGTTCAATAAGACTTGTGTGTTAATACATTTAATAAGCAACAAATATTTTGAGCATCAAGCTTCTATATGTAAAGAAATTAAAACTTGTCTTTTGTGAAACATACAGCGCAATGAGAACCTGTAGCTTGGGGATACGTAGCATTTGATGATAATTTTTAATACTCCTAAGCTTTTCTGATATTGTTGTTTGTATTAGACTATTTAAAATAACAAAAGGTTTTATCTAACCTTTTTTTTTGGGGGGGGGCGACTGGAGTTCAAACTCCCAACCTTGCACTTGCCAGGCAGGTTCTTGTGCCATGGAGCTATCTCCCCAGCCCCTATCCAACCTTTTGACAAGGAATTATTTTGTGAAGATACAACCTACAATGTTAATGATGCCATCACCCAAACTTATATGCGTTATCTTATTTTTTTCTGTAATTTTCAAAACAAATTACTTCATGGACATCTTTTGGTTTCAGAATATTTTCTTTCAAGAAAATAATGAGGGGCTGGCCAGAGAGCTCAGCTGATTAAAGCAGCTGCTTAGGCAGACACAGAGACTGGAGTTCCATTCCTGGAGTGCGGTGCTAGCCCCACCCTCGGTGTGTATTGACACAGTGGTTGAAACTGGGCATGGTGGCATGTGACATGCACCTGTAATCCCAATGCTTAGGAGGCTGAAAATAGGAGGGTCACTATGAGTCCGATCTATTTAATGAGACCCTGTGGACTGTGTGCTAAATCCATTTTAAAAATAATTAATAAGATATATGCTGACATAAAGTAGTCTTTTAAATCTATGTGGGAAAGAGTATTGCAAGTACCTAATTATAATACTATAATTTAAAAAGTAAAGCAATAGATATTGATATCAATTTGAAAATACATTCAAATTTTCTTTAGCACACGTTGACTAGAAGAATGTTTCTTTCCAGTTGTGTAAACTTTCATGAAGCCCACAACGAAAGACATGTTACTGAAGAATTTTAGCACATGCTAGTATAGCCCTGGTCACATCAGGCTTACCCACCTGAAGTGGAAGACACATTGGCCCAAGATGATGTCATCCTAGGAAAACACACTCCTATAGGCAACGGCCATGAGGTGGCGCTCTTTCCACCAAGGAAAAAGGCCTCAAAGTCAAGAAAGCACATTTGGTACATAAGGACATACTACAGCAAAGTAAGGGCACCCACAAAGGAAGCCATTCTTTTCTAATAGGGCCACCTTGTCTCTCGGCAGTATTAGCTACAGTGAACAGTAGCGTCTACAAGCTGATCTACAGAAATCCGGGGGAACTTGGCAGAATCAGCTTCAGACCAATGCTCTCAATCTCATCAGTATCATGGGCCCTTTTTTTTTTTTTTTTTTTTTGAGACAGGGTCTCACTATGCAGTTCAGACTGGCCTTGAGCTCACTTTTGTAGCCCAGGCTGGTCTCGAACTCGCACTGATCCCCTTGCCTCAGCCTCCCAAGTGCTGGGATTACAGGCGTGCACCACCACGCCCAGCAATGGGCCCTTATTTTAATGAAAATAAAATTCACCTGAAATTGTACGTTAAAATTTTAATTATAAAGAAAGAAATGATAAAAGACCTAGCTTGAAGAGGTAGCTAAGATTGAGTCAGGCAAAGCCCAGCATCAAAAGAATAGCAGAGGTGGGCCAAGGTCCACTTGAGCACTATATTTGTTCCTATTTCTACAGCTCTAGAGCAATCCTGAGAACATAGGTGCAGTCTGTTCCCCGAAACATTAGTGTCCCTCTTTGAGAAAGTCTCAATCATGTGAGGCAGTGCTTCTCCTGGAATCCAAGTGACTATAAGTTGTGATTTGTGACCTGGGAATTTCTAGCATTGCTCTGTTTGGTGTGAGGTATCTGAAACTGGGCTCTATAAAAGTTGAGAATCACTTATCCCTATAAAGTCTGAGAATTATTTTAGTTATACTTACGTGGATGTTTCAGTCTTTAAAAAAAAAAAAAAAAAAAAAAAGGATAAGCCAGGCCAGGTGAGTTTAGGACTGATAACATTTCTTCAGAAAATTTTCCTAAATGATTAACATATGCTACACAATTTAAAGGAAACGAATGGTACAAATTGAAGGTTGAGCTCTGTTCTAGTTTTAGCTACCTATTGTTACCTAGCTCCAGGTCTAAGTGAAGCATGGTAGATTTTAGTAAAAGTCACTCTGAAAGTCCTGATTGCCTTAGAAGAAAACAAAAATTGCACTTAAACAATGCATTTAGTACAGGGGACATAGGATCTACAGGGTCTCACTACGTAGTAGATCGTGCTATGCTGTCTTAGCACTCCCTGGGGGCATGGCACGCTGGGGATCAAACCCAGGTCACTATGCTCTGCCTAAGTAGGCGCTTTAGTCCGCTGAGCTATCACGCCAGCTCTATAAATTGTACTTTTGATGAATAAATGGTTAAGGGTACAGGAATTTGTCCTTTACATCTACAGTGTAACAAATAACCAAAACCGAGGTAGGAGATCAGGTCGTGGGTGAGCAGGAAAACAAAGAAGGCAGAGCATGTCAAAGTCATAAAATCCCATAGCTAAGGGGCTGAGCAATACATAAACAGACATGTACAGAACATAATCAAAATGAGTCCCAATCGTAAGTCAAGCATAGGATCCCTGAGTACAGTACATCGGAGTATTCATCAAACAATGTGCTCAGGGGCTGGCGAGATGGCTCTGTGGCGTAAGGGCCTGCCTGGAAAGTGCGAGGTTCTGAGTTTGATCCCTAGTGTACACACACACAAAAATGTTCTCGTTCCCTCATTTTAATCTGGCAGTGTTTGGAGGATGCTGCTGTTCGTAAAAAACAGCTAGAAGACTCTAATTGCAGTCCTCTATTTACACGTAGATGACATTGCTGTTCCTTTATTTTCATATGGAGAGAGGCCAAGTCAGTTTTCGACAGGCCAACTGTACCAATATCATATTTCCATGGGTGAAGCCTAATGCAAACTGATTGCCCTTTATACCTGGGGCCTTCATGGGCCTTTTCCCTGGCCTGCTCTTGCATATTTCTCTTCTTTATCAATAAATGTCCACCTTTGCCACATTTTCTGAAGCTGATCTACATCTTCATTTGAGACACGATGAAAGTGGATGAAAGCCCTCTGGGGCCCCCATCCAGTCTCAATACTGCCTTGCCATCTCACTTGGCAAAGACATCAATGTCATTTATACTGGGCATGGACATCCTGGTTTTTATGATGGGGTTGGTGCCGGGTGTTCTGTATTTCCTTTTTGTGCCCCTAGCAGTTACTCTAATGAGAATGCATGGAGATGGAAGGATCTCTACTGCTTTTCTGTGCCTGAACCACAGAGGACCTGAGCAAAGAGCTTGACACTTTCGTCTTTAAGACAAGAGACTGCATTTGTCTCTTATCAAGACTCATAGCATTGGGTAACTTCTTAAGCAGGAGTTAGAACCGTAGACTAACCAAATTATAAAGGCCAACTCCTCATGTGGGTAATGTGTGTGTGTCCATTTCTTGCTGTCCACTTTTGAAAAGAGTGCTTTGTCTTGGAGATTGGGACTCCATTCCCTTAAACACTTTCCAAGAGTAAAATTTTCCTCTATGAGCATGAGATAATAATTGCTTTCTGTAAGTCAGTGAATAGAGAGCAATTGTGAGCTATAGCTGAATTCAATGGTATGCACATAGTGAACTTTAACTTCCTGTGTCAAAATATTTTGTGTCATATATGCACAAAAAATAAGGGCATTCTAAATTTGGTAGAAGATGGATTTTTCCAATGGGCTATGGCACATTTTAGTGTTCTTATGGTGCCAACTGTCAATTTAAAATAATTTTTTTCATAGGTTTAATAATTTTCCCCTCTCTTCAGCCTTTTAGTATCTAAACACATAGTAAGAACAAATGAGCTTAATTTAAAAATCATCCCACACCTACTTTAATAATTAGACCTAAATTTGAAAACACTTAATAGATACAAGTTTACTCCTCATTGGTGAGCAAAATGAAATCAGAGATAGCATGCTGTGCTTCTCAACTTGAGGGTGAGTAGCAACTGCCTCCACTAATAAGAGTACAGATTCTACTCCCAAAGATGTGGGCATGTGACTGATGCTTGAATCTCTAACAAGCTCCTAGCCAATGCCGACTGCCAGCCTGCACACTATATTTTGAATCATCAGGACTTGATGAGTAAAGCCTGATACTGGAATTTGAACACCTGCTGCCACCGGTGCCTTGGAGATTGAAAACCTTTGAGCAAGCCATTTCTATTTTCTATTCAACTAATTTAAATAATTAATGGGGATTTTGAGTACATTGCTTCGAAAAGATAAAATAAAAAGAAAATAATGTCTGTCAGGTAGAGGTCCCTTCCTGTCCAATTGAAGATTATTTTGCATCTTCTGACCATTAGCAAGTTATGACTCCTTTGTGAATCATTCTCTTAAACTGTAGTATATTCTGTAAAGTATAATCCACTATCTTTGATTCCATGGACTGTACTCTAATATCTCTGGAGAACTAATAGCTTCAAATAATACATTAAATAGGATTTAACACATCTTTCCATTTTCTGTTTGTGTCTGACTGTAATGAAAGTTATAACTAACAGTGTGTTGGTTTTACATTTGAGTTTTTTCCTCTTTGAAAGTCAAATAATTATTAATTTTTTCTCCAGCCAAAGACTTACTGTGTGGCAATTTGACTACAAACTAGTTAATACTAGAAAGACTTAAAGACATCAGATCCACCCCAAATGCAGAATTCCAACCCCAAAATAGGCATCTGAGATGAATACATACTTCTCAGATAAAGAAATACAAATGGCAAATAATTCTATCAAAACATGTTGAACATCACTGATAATTTGAGAGATGTAAATTAAAACAACACTGGAATGTCACATGATCACAGAAAGAATAGCTATCATTAAGAAGTCAACCTATGGCAAATGCTGAAGAGGCGACAGAGAAAAAGACACCCTTCTCCACTGTTAGTGTGAGTGCAGGCTGGTGGAAATTTCACACTATGGAAATCAGTGTGGAGATTCTTCAAAATACTAGGATTGGAGGTCTCATTCCACCTAACTGTTCCCTATGGGATATATTTCCAGAAGAATTAAAAGCATAATACCACAGTAATATATGTGCACTCATGTTTATAGCAGCATAGCCTAAATGCTCAGCAACCAAAGAATGGATAAAAAATGTGAGGTATTTTTATACAATGGAGAGCTACCCTTCATAAGGAAGGATAAACTTGGGACTTCCATAGGTCATAGATGCAACTTGAGGCCACAGTCAAAAGTGAAATAGATCAGACTTATCTGTGTAAACATTGTATTGATTCCCTCATGTGAGAAACTGAAAAAGTGAATAAATTCCTTCTCTCCTGTTGGTGGGTGTACAGACTGACAATCACTATGGAACTCAGTGTGGAGATTTCTTACAAAGCTAAAATTGAAGATCCCATTCAAGCTAGCTATTCTTCTCTTGGGTATTTTTCCAGAAGCACTGAAAACCTCATAACACAGTGATATATGTGCACCCATGCTATAAGCAGCATGGTTTATCATAGCTCAATCCTGGAAACAATCCAAGTGCCCACCAGCTGAGAAAGGAGAATGAACTTACTCAAGAGGAAAGAATTACTGAGCTGAGAAAAATGACAGCGGAGGGAGAGGGAAAAGAGATTTATCTATGTATATAAGCAGGATGGTTTGGACAACTGTACTGGGCATTTCTGCTGGTCTACGTAAAGGAGAAAATAACAGTTTGTTTTGCCTCCTTTATGCAATGGACCATACTTTTTCTCTTCTTAGACTCTCACATATTCATTTTTTCTTTCTTCCAATTTCATACGTATACAGCTGATAATATGAATAACTGGCTAGAAGATAACATTATGCTACAGGGAATACTGTAAAATTCAAACTACTTTGCTAAGTGAAATTCTGTATCACTTATACTCTTCTCTGTTTTAAATCTAATTTTTATCCTCTTCTGTATTTTTTTCTTTTATTCTTAAGGAAAGGTCTACAAGGTGTTT
The DNA here is from genome assembly GCA_004027025.1 of Myocastor coypus. Taxonomy (NCBI): domain Eukaryota; kingdom Metazoa; phylum Chordata; class Mammalia; order Rodentia; family Myocastoridae; genus Myocastor; species Myocastor coypus. The sequence goes on from PVJA010003080.1 coordinate 29,325, forward strand.
AGGGTTTCACTAGTGGATCAGACTCATAATGATCCTCCTGTTTACAGCCTCGCAAGAGCTGGGATTACAGGTGCACACCACCATGACCAGTCTCAATTTCCCTCTCCGCATGCCCTGGGGGTGGGACCCACATCAAAAGCTCAGGATTCAAACCCCTGGGACATGCACCTGCTTGCAGGTGCTTTCATCTGCTGAGCTATTTGGCTGACCCTTAATTTAAACTCGCTTGAAAAAATAAATTTAGAATAGAAGAAGCAAAATATATCACTACTAATGAGCGACAAAAACATAATCCAAATTCTTTTCAAATTGTGGAAATAATAAACAAAATGGAATTTTAAATTGCAATAATTGTAACTGTACAGCTCACCCACATTAGTGCATTTATCTTGTTGTATAGTGGTTACTAAGGATGATTTTATAATTAAAGAAGAACTTCGCGATAGCTGAGCAGCACACAGAAACGCCCAGTGAGGTTGTCGGTCGACATGAGCAACTTAAGCCATGTATTGCTTAAGTATCTGAAACTTTACATCTTCTTTGAAACCCCTTTGATTGTACAAAATATATTATAAAAAGTAAAATACAATGTATAATAGATATTATGAAATGGGAAGAAATAGTTCAAAAGGAAAAAAAGAACAGGGATCGGTACAAAAGGAAAAGACAGTAGGAAAAATGAAATAAATGCAATTCAGTTATATTGTTAGTATCTCCTAGTTCATTAAAAAAGATTTGCTCTAATATCACTGGAGACATTTTTATGCCTATATCTTGTATGCTTAGCAGCTAATTTAAAGGTCCACAACATGCAATGTATTAACTACTGTTGTGTCTCATTATTTTGTCATGAAATTGTATTTTATCTTTTTTTCCACAAAAATATTAACAGTGAATGTACAGAGCCATTATGCAGGATGTCTTTGTCCAATTTAGGTTAGTATAGCAACACACCTACACCAAGCAATTTATATAGAGTAAAAATTCATTGCTCATAGTTCCTATGCCCGAGAAAGTCAAGATCAAGGAACTGGCAAATTTGATGTCAGACAAGCATTATAATCTGCCTCCTAGTATGGTGTCCTCTGTTTCTTCAAGGGGCATGAAGTACAAGAAGCTCCCTTCTTCCTTTTCTCTTCTTTTCCTTTCTTCATCCTTGTATTTCTATACAGCCCATGTTGGGATCCTGCCTCAGTCTCTCAAGAGCTGGGTTCACAGGCGTGCACCACCCGTGGCCCTTTCTGCTGTTTAATTGGGACACTTAATACCACACATGATGTTTCTTCTCCCCTTACTTAACCACTTCGTAGTCTTCACCTTTTCACTCAAACATATTAGGAATTAGATTGTAACATAAAAATTTTTCAGAGATACAGATATTCAGACTAGCACCTTTCCCTAATGCTGTACTGCATATTTGACCTTGTTCAATTTCTGCCCTCGTGGAATCTCAATTTTCTTAGGGGAAGTGATGCCTACGGGTCAGAACACCCACTTTGACTAAGACAGCCAAAACTGGTTGGATCTAAGACAGCTGCCAGAGTGTCAGTCTCTTCTTTCATTATATTGTCACCCACAGGCTGAGTGGCATCTTCTCCAGTTCCAGGACGATGGACAACTGTCATGAGGATGAGAGCAAAAACTATAAAAGGAGCGAAAAGAGGAAGTACCCATGGCCCCAGAAACTCTGCCCATTCCCAGAAAAGATGTGAACACTCCTTCCCATCATTCCCTGTCCTTCTTGCTCTTGATTTCCCCTGTATCTTCGATCTCCCAATACCCATTGGTTTGACGAATTGATTTCTGAGCTTACTTCCCACTTCTATTCTTGGGCAATAAAGAAATGTCCTTTGTCGCTCAATCATCAGGTGGGACTAGGTTATGTTACTGATTCCAAATTTTGAAAAGGAAGGCAAGACTCATAGTTTAAAATTCATAACAAGGTTATCGTACCATAAGAGAGGTAGAAAAGACCGCCTGTCCTATGATGATTACTGAGTCCTCAGCTTCTGCGGCTAGAGAGGCTCCGTGACACAGACATTTTGAGAAGACAGATAGAATCGAGCTTAGCCAGTGTCACTTTGATCTAGTCATGAGACAATGGACGAGTCATTTGCCTCTCATCTTAGCAATAAAATGGGGTGATTCACTGCATGTCTGGCAAAATATTTAGTAAATGTCTAATTTTACTACTAATTATGTAATCTCTTGGATAATTATTAAAATTGTCTTCTGAAAAAATAGAAATAATTAATGTTACTTGATGAAAACTCATTCGGCTGATCAACGGGAGAACTGAGTTGATGTTTGAAAATTGGGAGAATCATTCTCTTCAAGCATAGTAACAGTCTGGATATCTGGAAGTGAGGTGGGATACTGTCTGGAAACTTCTGAGCTGTGTCTTCATCCCCTCCTTTAGAGGCATGAAACTGTTACGTCCTTTTCTTCACGTTTCTTATCCATAAGTTAAATTAGACCATTACTTAAAGGTCAATTCTATTTAGAACATTGCAGGCATAATTATTTCATAATGTAAAATTTAGCTGCTAAGAAGGAAGATTCAAATCCTCTAGTTTGAATGTTTTTTTCACTAGGGAGAACTTTACTTTGGCATTCACACTTTAATCCATGTGTAGCTATATATCTGTAATCAGACTGCAGTCAAGAAGTATGGAACTTAGTAAATGACCACACTAATAATGTCGCTAATAGGATGACAGCTGGTCTTCAAGGAGGCTGCATTACTGTCCGAACTGATGCAACTCTTAAGTGATTAAAATGAGGCAGAAGCCTAGGTAGAATGCTTCTCAAATGTCATCTCCTAAATTATATTTAGTATCACTAGACTGACAGGATCTTGGCTGTATTAAGTGTTTAGATCCCCTGTCAATATTGTATTTCTGAAGTTTTGTGCTATAAATATAACCAACTGTACTATTGCTAAACATGGTCTCCCATTAAATGTGCTAGCATCCTCATCCAAATCTTACCCTAACCTCACAGTCATTTCCCCTATGTATTTTTGTGCTTTGATCTACTGTAGCTTTCTTACTAACTTAAGTCTCATCATGTATATGTGCTTCTGCATGCTTCCGTAACAAATTATCAAACATTTAATGACTTAAATAGCATAAGTTCATTCTCTTATAGTTCTTCATATCAGAAGTACAACATGAAGTTGTTATCAGGTCTGTAGCTCCAAGGAAGAATCTCTTTCTGTGGCTTTTCTTTGTGTGTATTTCATGGCTCAAAGCAGGGAAAGTAGTATCTTCCATCCTCTGCGAGCTGTGCTTCCAGGTCTGCCTGCTTCTCTGTCTGTATCTTTCTCTTGTGAGAGCCTTGTTCCTTGCATTGCCTACAGCTGGATATTGCATATCATATTGTTTTCGATGTTTAGGGTCATCGCTAGGTCATATTTGCCACATCTTTTTTCCCCAATATAAGCGAAAACTTCTAAATTCCTCGAATAAGATCATAGACATCACTGAAGGACCAATGTTCAACCTACCACCAAGACAACATGAAATCCAAGGTCTAAGGAAAGCGTTATCTAATGGTTTCACAAATAAAAACATCCTTTACACAAATAAAAATTAAGTAAGCTTAACAAGTTGCTATTCTTTTATGAATGTTGTAATAAAATTCAACTGCTAATGAGAAGAGTAATGATATGTGAGGAAAGGTGTGGGTAGTAATGTAATTTTGCAAAATTAAAGTATCTACTGAGTCAAATACTTGATCAGTGTAAAACCTTTAATGTATAGTGTTTAACAAATGAAATACTTATTATTTTAATGCTATTCTGAGAACCGTAATAACAAAAACATGAATCAAATGTTCCATACGTATTCCCCATATGTTACTTATTTTAAAACATAAAGAGATCTTTTAAATGAAGTTCTTCATATTTTAATAATCGTGTTTAAATTGGTTATCAAAACCTGTTCTGCTGAGTCTGGGGATTTCTCTGAACTATCACACCATCCTATAAAACCCTGAGGGGTTGGTCTACTTCTCTACCTTCAGTACACATGGTCTTGAGGTTCTGCTTTCCCACGGCATACATCCAAGTGTTCATCAAAGTCAATTCTGGGGTGGGACACAATTAAGAACATCTAAATACTTTGCAATTATTAACTCATTAAGCAAGTACTGGTTACACATCCTTATTCTCTGAGTTCACAATCTCAAAACCCCCACCTATGAAACTTTTGAGTGCCAGCATGACAAAATACATAGAAAATTCCACACAGGACTTTCTTTAAGCAGTGGGCTTCAGTCCTAACATAGGTGTGCTTAAATATTTTATAAATGTATCTGCATGCATTAGACATATAAAAATCATACATGAGTTTTACATTGGTTTAGATACCCCTCTAAAATGTCTAACCATGTGTTGTGAATTGTACTACTGAGCTTCTTTGTTGCTAAGACACCTTACCTGACCACCATAATGTAAAGGAGGAGAGGCTGACCTTAGCTTCTGGTTTGAGTGTATTTGGTTTGTTATTGGCCAATGGCAAGATGAAAATGCCACAGTGGGTGGATGGGGTGGGTATGGGAAGCAAAGCTGCTTAGCTTATAGCAGCCACAGAGCAGAGGAGCTATGCCAGAGAAGAATGAGCGAAGGACCAGATCCAGTGCCCAAGGCCACACTTCTTGAGTCACACAGAGTCCCCAAGGAGTGTGCTTCCTGTTCTGCTAGATATTCCTTTATTTTGGGTGAGGGAGGGGAAGGGAAGGGTCTACAGTGTGTTCAGGGTCTCACTACTTGATTCGGCTCATAATGATTCACCTGTTTATAGCCTCCCAAGAGCTGGGATTATAGGTGCACACCACCTCACCCAGTCTCAGTTGCCATCTCAGCTCACCCTTGGGGCAGGGCTGGCACAGCAGGCCCAAGAATGGAACCTGGCCTCTGTGCCTGCTTGCAGGCACTTTAATGTGCTGAGCTATTTGGCTGGCCCTTGTGCTAGACATTCCTTAGCTCAAGGAAGCAGACATTGCACAATTAAGAGTCACACACATTAGCCAGGCGTGGTGGTGCACGCCTATAATCCTAGCACTTGGGAGGCTGAGGCAGGAAGATTGGTGCGAGTTCAAGACCAGCCTGGGCTCCAAAAGTGAGCTCAAGGCCAGCGTCAACTGCATAGCGAGACCCTGTCTCAAAAAGACAAAAAAAAAAAAAAAAAAAAAAGAGTCACACACATTAACCCAAATTCAAGGGGGAAAAAAAATCCAAGATCAAAATTATTCTGGATCCAAGCATTTTAGACAAAGTCTTCAACCTCTTTATTAGGCTATATATACTGAAATGTCTGCACTTAATATCTGCTATTACTTTTCAACATAGTAATAGAGGAGTCAAAATATCCATATATCACAACATCAAAAATATTCTAACTATATTAGCATAATTAGCTTCTTTTATAATCTTGGCGATTGATTCATTGAAGAATTCACAGCGGAATGAATGGACTGTGAGGAACTTTTTGGGGGGAGGGGCCATGGCCTGGAGGAGAATATTCGTGCCTCTATTTTCTCCCAGCTTTTTTTGACTGTGAAGAGGTGACGAGCTTTCTCCTGTGTATCTTTCCACCATGAAGCTTTGCCTTTGAGCCAACAGACCTCTGAAACCATAATCTGAAATACATCTCTCCTCTCCGTTGCAGATGTCAGGCACTGTGCCCTAACAGTGACAAGGACGGCAATTATGCATATAGATGAAGCCGCTGAGCCTATCTCATGTTTTGTTTTTCTTTTGTCTTTAATAATTTTACCATTTTTCTAAGGAATTCAAAATGTTCACAAAAGTTTACATCCATTCATCTTTTCCTTGCAGTTTCATATGTGTGTGGGTGTAAATTTCACATCATTAATATTATAATTGTTTTAAATGGTCACTTTTTATGTATAGTTTATTTACATTTATCCTTATGCTTATATTTCACCCTATACTTTGCATTTTTGAGATTAGGTTGCTTCCACGTAAAGGGACTTTGTTTCTTATACTGTAGGTTATCACAATGAATTAAATTAGAGAAATTTTACTGTGTTGCTTGATGAGAAGAGATTGTCACCTTGCCTTTATACATGAAAACTACTTTCAGTGGATACAGGAAATACCTATTTCTAAAGAAAGATAAATCTCAGAGGTCTTAAAAATATAAATATGTCAGACAAGGAATTTACTTATTATTTTAGCCTGTGTATAGCATAAATACAGAAATGAACTATACAATCTGATTCACATTATTTGACTACTGATAGGGAAAATTTGTGAAAAGCCTAAATACATACCATAGAAAAATGGGCTTTAAATTTGAAATTCATCAAGAGTGAGTTTTATTGAAACTATCCTAACATTGTACTTAAAATATACCAGAAGAGGAGAGAATTATTCTGAAAATACTTTTTTTGGCTATTATATACTGGATATGTCTTAACTACTGCTTGGTCCAAATAATGCTAGTGAATCAGACTGTTGAAAATTATAATTTCAAGATGTCAACTACTTTTTAAAAGAAATCAAACATACTTGTTTCCTAGCTTAAAATCAGTTATATACATGATGATAAATGCTGCAGAAGACACTAATTATTTTGTATCTAGCCACTAGAGCATATTTAGCTGAGGAGTCTTAGTTATAAAGGGCATGCTATGCCTGCCACGCTTGGCATTATAAAGATGAAAAATTAAGCTGAGGCAGAGTAGCAGTGCAGCACATTCATCATGGGAGAGTACTGAATGAAGGACATAAAATGCTGTCTTCAGTAAGGGAAAACATATGGAAGGGTGGCAAGTTCTTGTACCCTTCCTAGCTTATCTTAAGAATCACAGCTAATGCTGTCCCAATGACAACGACAAAATCAGATGAAGGAGAGAAAATAATGACAAGCATATTTAATAAATTTTTGACGTAACATGGGAGCCTTCAGAAATGAAGACTCGTTTCTGCAGAGGCTATTTATTTCCATGGATAGTTTTGAAGAAGGCTGCACAGCTGTGTAGAATGGGGATTGGCTGAAAATCGATGACTTAGTAATAGGACACTGAGGGAGAAAATCCAGCAAGGCCCGCACACCAGATGTGTCTTTGTTTTTATGTGCCATTCATTTTATCCAATCATGCAACAGAGCCCTTTCTTGTATATAACTTTCCACCGGAGAAGCAAGAGTGGCCTTTTTAGCTTTGGTGGATTTCTTTGTGGAAGAGGAATTTCATTTTGTGGCCTACGTTACGGTAAGACAACTGTAATTTCATCAAGATAACTTGGGCAAAAAGGTGATCAGAAATGGCAGTGCTGGAGTGAGTCAGATACGCCTCATGTCCGAGGCCTCAAACGTCCTTCATCTTGAAGATCTTCACATGCTAACTCCCCTCAATTTGGAATATCATGTTCTAAGCTCCAGCTGTAAATCTAATCATACTGTTTCAGTATAGATTTAGCAGACTAAGGAATATTGTGTCTCATATTCTATGAAAAATAAATAATTCTTCTCCACTTTCTGCTAAAGAATGAAATTCACTTTACCCAGAGCAATTAGACAAGAGAATCAAAAGGGAATAAAGATAGGAATGGAAGAAGTTAAATTATCATTATGTGCAGCGGACACAATAATCTGTTTAGAACACCAAAACTACTCCAAAAATCTTGTAGATTGAAAGTTAAAAGTGAGCAATATAGCAGAATACTAAATCAATTCTCAAAAGTCAATAGCAATCCTATAAACAAGAGAGAAGTTAGGGAAAGCACACACTTCACAGTCGCATCTAAAAAATTTAGAAATATATTTAACAAAGGGCATAAAGAAGCTATACAGCAAAAATTTCATTCCTCTAAAACAGGAGAGGATATTGGAAAATGGAACGTTACCCCTTGCTCTTGGATAGGAAGAATGAACACAGTGAAAATGGCCATACTTTCAAAAACGCTAAACAGATTTAATTCAGTCCCAATCAAAATACCATTAACATACTCCTAAATCTAGAAACAATATTCATTTGAACCTATAAGAGATCTACAATAGGAAAAGCAATTATGGATTAAAAAAAAAAAAGTCAGAGAGCATCCCAATGCTATTCCTGAAACTGTGATAAAATTAGCATGAAATTGGGAAAAACAGGCCAGGGGATCAGTGGAACTTAGTAGAAGAATCATATGCAATTCCAACCACACTGAGCTACCTTGTCTTTGACAAAGGAGCCAAACACATTCATGGAAGAAAGTTTACTTAATAAGTGGTGGTCACAAAAACTGGCTATTCACATGCTGTAGACTGAAACTAGATCCATGTCTATCATGCACTAATCTACATTCAACTTGGATCAAAGATATAAATAATAAAATAGGAACACAATTTACTGCAAGAGAGAATAGGTAAATATCTAAAAGATATAGACTTTAAGACATAGATATAGGCATAGATGTCAACAAAACTCTGACTACAAGAGAAATCTTACAAAGAATCAACCAATGAGATCTCATCTTAGTAATAAGCTTATGCATAGCAAAGGAATTTATCAGCAAGAGAAGAAAGGCAGCCCTCAGAGTGGGAATAAATTATAGCAAATTGTTCCTCAGACAAAGGACTTCTATCTAGAAAAAATGAGGAACTGGAAAGAATCAGAACCTCCAAATTTAAAGACCCAATCCAAAAATGGGCATCTGGAATAAATACACAATTCTCAAATAAAGAAATATAAGTTGCAAATGAATGTATGAAAACATATTCAACATCATTGATTATTTGAGAGATCCAAATTAAAACATTGAAATTCCATCTCATTGCGGAAAGACTATCGAGAAATTAACTGACAACAAATGCCGGAGGAGTTGTGGGGAGCAAAGAATCCTTCTCCATTGTTGCTGCAAACATAGCCTAGTGTATCCACTGTGGAAATCAGTCTTGAGATTCCTTAAAACACTAGGATTAGTGGGGTCCCATGGACCAAGCTAATTTCCTTGTGTGCATCTTCCCAGAAGAATTAAATACAACATATCACAATGATAGATATGAATCCATGTCCATAGTAGCACATTTTATGCTAACTAAATCTTAGAAGTGGCCCAAACGCCTCTTCAACCGAGGATAAATGTGAGACTTTTATAAGCAAATGGATACAACTTAAGAATACACTCACAAATGAAACAAGTTGGGTCCATATATGTAAGTAACCTGTTGTCTCACTAAAGTTAGAAATGAATGAGGGTCAGGAGTGTTATGGTTTATGTCTAGTTGTCCCCCCAAAGCCTCATGCAATCATGGGACGTGGCTTCTATCGATTGAGATTTGATTCATGATCCCTGGGATTGTGTTTTAGTACTGATGGGATTATCAGTCTGAGTATGGCTGAGACTATGGGTGTGGTCTAGGGTGGATATCCTGAAGCAGAGAGCCTGAAATATAAAGAGCGAAAGAGACACAGACTGGTGCTGTTGTTCTGCTGCCGTGAGAGCTGTTGCTCTCTGCTGTCCTGTTTGGTTGGCTGCCTCTGCCACCATTTCGTTGCTGTTCTGCCACCATGAACTGGATGCTCTCTCCCCTGTTCCACTCAGCCTTGGGCCAGTCAAATATGGACTGAAACCTCAAGTGACTGTGAGCTAAATAAACCTTTCCTTCCTTCATTTTGAGTGTTGGGTATTTCTCCCAGCAAGGAGTGAAGAATAACTAGGACAGAGAGATAGCTCCGTGGCACATGTGCCTGCCTGGCAAGTGCAAGGTCATGAGTTTGAACCCCAGTCCTGCAAAAAAAAAAACAAACAAAACCTAAATAACAAAATCAGATCCAAAATGTACAGTAGATATTGCAAATTGGGAAGACACCATTCAAAAGAAAAGACAAACTATGATAAGGGAAGGGGAAGAGACCAAAGGAAAATGAAAAATGTATCTTTATGTACAACATATATTCATACATATACAAGATATATGTATATATATCTTATACATATATATACTTATATATACTTAATTATACTTATATATGTGTATATATCTTGTATATGCATTCATATATTTATACTTCAGATCTGCCACATATATATGATGTTTGTATTATAGCTTCACTGAGCCTTTTTTGCCACCCACAAAATACCCAGTATAGGGTCACTAGCACAGTTAAACCTAACACCATTTATGTGAGTTGTTTCACATGGTATTGCATACTTGATCGACACCTCATAAAAGCTGTCTTTCTCATCTTTGAACTCCTGTTTTAATTGTGCTGCTTGTTCCTTGTTCATCCAGTGTATTTTAGGTGTAAGAAAAGGACCTGATCCTCCCCAGGAGGTCCACCTTTATTTCTTATTTCATCCACTTTTGTTGACCATGGCTGCTCCAAGTACTGTAGGGCTGGCCCCAGTCACACCATCAGCTCACAGCTGTTCTGGGAGATGCACTCAGGCTGTGGAAAGCTTCTGTCCTGCCTTTATGCCATGGGACTTTGCTCCTCCTTGGTCAGCCCCCATCTGGTCCCCTAGAGCCACTCCACTCCTCAGGATCCGAAAACCAGCCAATGTCTGGCTGGCAGGACTCTAGGCAGGAATGGGCCTACCTGTTTTGTATCTTTTTATCACTCTTCTCCACATCCCATCGGGTCCCTCTGTGCCCTCTTTCTCCATAAGCTGAAGGATAAGCTTTCATGAAATTTCTTTCAGACAGCGTGAATTCTCATGCTTTCTGTGCCAAATAGCACAGTGCAAGTTGTTTATAGTAAAGGCTGCTGGTACCAAATGGGCCAGAAGCCAGAGCTGGTAACAGGAGAGCAGTCAGCAGCCAACAAAACAGTGAAGGGCAGTTGTCACTCCTAGGAACTGCCATCTCTAGTAACTAGAAGAGCTCCAGAGGGCTGCAGTAGATGCTGGCTTCTGCTTAGAGGGGAGAACTGAAGAGAACAGTTGATCCTGACAGCCCAGAGTCATAGAAATTTGAAGCTCAGGGCTGTTAAATGATCTGCACTTTGTCTACTCATGACAAGAATCAGCCAATAGGTAGCATTCTAGCAACAGGTGCTGCTGTGGATATGGGAGCATATCTATTGCTGCGGCATGTTGTTTTTAATTCTTCTGGGACGATGCACACGAGGAGAAGAACCAGCCAGTTGGCAGCATTCTTCCAAGAAAGTGTGTTCTCATCTCTTTGCTAAAATATAAGTATATATCTCAAATGGCAGCCTCATCTTCTATTCATAATGTGTAGTGAGTTCCCATCATAAAAACATTTCCAACTTATACTATGTCCTAATAATAAATCTTAGAATACTTTAATGACTTTAAATTTTATTTTAGAATTTGAACAACACAGACAAAGAGGACATTCAAATATTATTTAAAACTACTGTTAAGAACTAATAAAATAATCAAAATCTGCAACCGTGGGTCTGCCTAGAAATGCTATTTTCATCACTCTTTGGTGGCAAAAATGAAATCAGTTTAGAGGCAGGAAATCACATCCTTCTAATCACCATTTTGGAGACAAATGAAACTTTAGATACATTAAATCAATGGGAAGAGGAAGCACAGATTCAGATTTCAACTTCTAGTAGATGATCTTCATTTTGATCACTTGGTGAGATTTTATTATAATTGGCATCTTCCCAGATTATCAGAGCAAAAAAAAAAAAAACATGCAGCAGCAACTGATGAGAGGGAATAGTATTATCTCTGGGTACACATAAAAGGCAATTGGTTGGAATCTGAATCTGAATTCAAGGGATAATTATATCCCCACATGCCACCCTTATCTTTTAAAATGGCAATTAAATTAAGCTTAGTGACTATTTCAAACAAATGAACTTAAATGGATACAGACTACTATTTTGTCCACAATTTCTGAGCTTCGTTGAAAAATATATGATGAAATCAATTTCTGTGACGCTCTACATATGTGTATATGTATATGTATATATATATGTATATATATTCATACATGTATTCGCTTTTAGTGTTATTGAATTGGCAACAGAGTTCTTTCATAAGAACAGGAGAAAAGGCGTTTCTCCTAGAGCAGCTCCTAGAGTGGCATTACGCAGTTCAGTGAGTTTATTTCTACTTTTGGAGAATTTGATGACTTAGATGCGAAACTAGAGTTAATTGTGTATTTGAACACATAATTACTGTGCGTTGACAACTGAAATGAATTTTTCAGGAGAACTGTTCATCAAATATTGATTGAGCAACTGATATAGAACTTCCAAATGTATCCATAACTTGTTCCCTGCCATCACATTAAAGCCACTTCAGGGATATAATTCATGAGGGAAAATCTCCAAAAAGCTGGTCTCCATGTTAACTCTGGTTTTCTTCTGAGGGTGAAGCATAAAGTTTGGACATACTACAAGTAGAAGACAAAAGTTGGGGTTAATACATGAAGTGGAAATTGGAGGTTTGAGGCAGCATCAGGTAATTTTAACATCTTTTGTGATGTCCATGCCCAGAGGAAGAATGTGAAAAACCTAGAGAATGCTACAAGTCTAGAGATCTTAGAGGACTCACAAAGATTTTAAGAGAGTCCTGGTAAACTGACTAGCCTGTTAGTTGATAGTAAACAGTAAGAGGAAATAAAATAGGCCACTATAACAACAACAATAAAATTTTCAAAATAATCAAGGTAAACTACCCATATTTCAACTTTTTAAAATATTTGATATTAGATTTATTGAGATGTAAGCTTAACACAAACTACCTTTGGTCTCTACAGTTGCAAGAGGTGCTCAGAATGGTGGCCCATTAACTTCTAGATATGTGTTAGTTTGTGACACTTCTGTTTGGGTAAACTTGGTAATCGAGCTTGCTGCATACACATTTTTAGTTTCTTTTTAAGATCAGCAGTATAATGGGTCTTTGGTATAAACATCCTTCAGGGTAGCTCATACAACAGTAACAACATCTGTAGCAAAAAAAAAAAAAAAAAAAAAATGCTATTTTTCTTTACTGAAAGTGTGTTTGCACATTTTATTTTTTAATCTTTTTTTTTTTTTTTTTTTTCAGTACCAGGGACCAAACTCAGGATCTTGCACTTGCCAGGTACTGAACTATCTCCCTGGCCCCTTGTTTTTTTTTTTTTTTTTTTTTACTTTTAATAAGAAATAACAATGGGACATATTCACAACACATTAGTAAGACAACCACAATAATTAATACAATTCACGTTGTGGTCTTCATCGTAGTTGTTCTGAGTACAAGATGCAGACGTGATAACTTTTCCAAAAACTGCTGATACAAATATTGCTTTACATTGAACGAACAGAAAGTAGTTGTAGGTATAGTCCAATAGTCTATAATAGTAGTGGGTCATCAGCAGAACTGGCCATGCTGGAAGTTGTTTACTTGAGCCTTTTACAGTTCAACATACTAATCTGGCTTTATTTTTTATGCCTTGTGGTTAAACTTTTCTGCTGGATGGTTAAGGCCAACATATATCAAGACCTGTATAAAAAACATGTAATTTTTGTATCTGCCAAATCAGTCAAATCCCCTCAGAGCTAACCTTGAAACCATGTACAGCTCTTGCAGAACTGTTGTCAGTGTCAGCCGGCTGGATGAGTCATAGTCTTTGCTTGACCAGTTTGTTCTCTGTGAAAGCCTGAGAGAATGTTTTCTCTCTACGTGACTCTCCTAAGGCATACTATACATCATGAATCCCTTTCATCTGTGGCTCAATAATCTTCTTGAGCAGAAAATTTGGGACACTACTGTATTATGAGATGTTACAGTACAGGTTCTCTTATGGCCTGAGACCTCACTGACCTTGAAGGGCTAGGGCCAAAATATTGACTATCCTTGTAGCCCTTCTTTTTCTCTAATTTTTGGTCTGTAAACTTACATTCTTAATCCTCCAGCAGAGAAGCTTCATGATACTATTACTCTATAACATGGTTACTTGAGCTTAACATCACTGTCTTTCTGAATAGTAAATGCCTTAGACTTAACATGGAACTGGAATTTTCCATCAATCATTGATATTCTAAAAACTCCCTATAAAACGTGACTTAAAAACTACTGCACATTTTTACACAAAAATTTAGAAACCAAATCATATACTAAATTGTAGCAGATCAATCCTATGGCATTTTTCCTTTTCTCATATTCTCTTTAATTACCCTTTTTTGTTTGCTTTTAACAAACATTTACTTGAGAGTATAGCAATAACTGAAATTACATTAGAAACAGCACGCACCTAAAAGACCAGAATGACAAGCACTCCAAGCATGGTTTCAGTCTTACACATTGCTATTCTGAGTGTCAACAACCTGTTGGAGATTCTTAGGAACGTTGTCTAATTCATCCTGTGTATATAACTGCATGCTTTTGCCCCGGCCACGTTTCCTAGCTTTCCTGCTTGCTGTTTCTTCAGGTTTAATCCTTAAGTTCTTAATTTCCATTCAGCCATGTTATCATATTTGAACATTTAAGTCTGCAAAAATAAAATTAGTAAAGAAGAAGCCAAGCCCAGAGCTTCAACAATGTATTGTCAGTAGTATATAGGATATGATAAAACATTATTAATTGTGCATCTAATAATAGGAAAGATCTTCAATATTCAAGAGACAAAGCAATCATCATGAAAAAAATGATCCAAATATTAGGTTTGATAGATAGGTGTTTTACAGTTCCTTGATTAATATGATAAAAATAAACACAGAATACTATAGACATACAATGAAACTGAAAAAAATCAAGATAGAATCAGAATCAATGAAACAAATTATTTCAAATCTGTAAGTGAAATGTTTGAATTTAAGAAATTGACTGACGATACCTGTCAGAAACATGCAGTGAAAGAGAAAAGGTACAGTGGACTGAGAGAAAGGTAGGTAGAAAGTTTCCAAATGAAAGAACAACAAAGAAAGATTTAAAATAAAATCAGTGGATAATCAGAGACATAATAAAGGTGCTCAAAATGTCTGCCATACAAACAAAAGGGAGAGAAGGACAAAGAGAGAAAAGGAAATGACTTTTTTTTCCCTCAAAACAGGTAACTAAATCCTGAAAAGGAAAAGCAATTTTTAACTTTGTACCGTAGAGTGCATAAGGCTCGGAGGGAAGGCCTGCAACTGCATGACCTCAACTTGGGGCCAAATTCAACTACTGGCAAAATTGCTCAGAGGTCGAAGATAAAAGAGGTGGTTTGCACCAGGCCACTAAGAGAACAGTCCTTTAAAATTGCTCCTCTGACATAAGTCATTTCTTCCATCAAGGTTTCTTGACAGCTTCTAAATTAAGAGATCATTTTAAAGGGGAAAAGAAAAATAAAGGAAATATAAAGCTACTAAGTTATGATCCCTGCAACGAAGATTAAAAAACAAAACTGCATGCTCACAGAATGAAAAATGTTTTAATAAATGAATTAACTGTGACCTTGGTTTTAAAGCCTGGATTTCACCTTCTTGGAAAAAAAAAATTGCATTAACCCTAAGAGGTAGAAAATATAATAACGGAAATTCATTGCAACTCAAGGGATGTAAGCAGGTTATTTCCTCAAATGATAGCTCTTTCATCATGTTTATCCTCGGTCTTTTCTAATGTTCATTCACTTTCCAGATGTCAAAAGGCACAAAGAAATAGTGGAAAGGAGACGCTTATTTCTGTGAAGAAACAATTTGAAAAATTAACATTTCTCCCAGTAAAAGAAATTAAACCCTTCAGTATAAAACAAATGAAAATGGATAACTGTAATTTATCATTTATCATATGTAAACTTCTTATCTCTATATAACTGATTCTTCATCTTTAAATTTTGGTATATTCTTATAAACATTTATAGAATGCATTTATATAAACTTGGCATAACTTTGAAGTCACACTCTTTTTTCTACTAACAACCACCAACAGTTTTTTTTTTTAATGTATTTAGGACAGGGTCCACAGGGTCTATGGAGTCTCACTATATGAATCAGACTTGATCCTCCTGTTTTTAGCTTCCTGTATGCTATACAGTTGTTAATAACTTCCCTCGGCCTTTTTTTTCTCACCTGTAAAATAGACTTTTAACCCCACTTAATCCCCAGGGACTAAGGCTTAAATAACATAGTAGCAGTAAAAATGAATTGTCTTAACACTCTCTGATCACTGGGGCAAATTACCTAATTTATACAATTTAAACATGAGGGATCCGTTTTGACTCATTCTTTTTAGAAGATTTAGCCTATCTCTGACCTTCTCTTGTGCAGAGCACAGCACACTAGCTGTCTGCCAACCAGCAAAGCTGCTCACAGCATGGGACTCCAGAAGTGGAGAGCAAAGGGAGGAGCCCAAGAGGGAGATACAGTCCTACAATTGATGACCAACCAACAGGTCACCTCTTCCGGTCAGATCCCATTGGCGACCCTTACATCTGAGAACTGCCATTACCAGTAGATAAAGCTGCAGATGACTGCAGCACCCCAAGTCTCAATCGCATTAATGAAGTCCCACCTATGAGCTCGTGAGGCCTGGGGAGACAGACTTGATTTAAGCCATAGCACAATCTGTGCAAAAGTAAATGGTATAGATGTTAGCAAAAGACAATATAGCGCTGTAATAATTTGTGTACTTTGCACAATTATATTTATGCATTCATTATGCTATATCATGCATGGGTTGCATCTTTTTTCTTTCTTTTAATTTTATTAGTGTTTGCAGTATTTAAAGATTACATCCATTGTAAGGAATTGGTAAATATGCATCACATATTTCAATTTTCTTTTCCTCTCTTTCCCTCCACTACCTTTTATTTTTTCATCATCACACTCATCTATTTATCTCATAGGACCTTAAAGTTAATTATTACACATATTATCTAAAAACCAGATGTATTGGACAAAGAACATATAAGATATATAAGCCACATGTAACATGTGCAAGTATACCTTTTCACTTTTGGATACACTGTGGTGCTGGATTACAATCCCATTTTCTCTCTTTTTTTTCCTACTATCTGACATATGTCTTTTCTTTATGAACAGAAGTGTTTGGCAAAATCTTGGTTTGCTTGCAAACTCTGCACTGAGTGATGCCCGAGACTTTCATTCCTGCACATACATGAAGGTGACAACGATTTCCAGGACTAAGTTTGTGAACCAAAGTACCACTGTATATAGTTTTCATATAACAGAAACAATGAAGTATTTAAGCTTATGTGTCCACTTTATCCCACCTAACATTATGGTCTCAAGATGCATCAGTTCTCCTATAAATGACACAAATTTTCCCTCTTTATTGCAGAATGGAACTTCCTTTTGTGTACCACATTTTCCTTATTCATTCATCAGCTGATGGACATATAGACTATTTCCAAGACTCAGCTATTATTGTGATGTTATAAACATAGATATGTATATATCACTGTGGTATGATGCCTCTAAATCTTTTGGGAAGGTGTTTGGAAGAAGAGCAGCTGGATCAAATGGAATTTCTACCTTTAATTTTGAGGAATCATCATAGTGGTTTTCATATTGGTGGTGTCAGTTTACAGTTCGAGCAGCAATATAGAAGAGTTCCTTTCTCCCTGTAGCCTTGCAGACATTTATTGTTGTTTTGATTTCTCCATGGTAGCTTTACTTCCCGGAATGGCATAGAATCCCAGTGTTGTTTTAATTTGCATCTCCCGAATGCCCAATGACGTTGAATTTTTTTTTTTTTTTTTTTGTGGGACCAGGGTTCGAACTCACGACCTTGCACTTGCCCAGCAGGCACTTGTGCCTCGGAGCTATCTCCCCAGCCCCGACGCTGAATATTTTTAAAGTATTCATTTGCCCTTTGTTTTTCTTCATCTGAGCAAGTTGCTATTCATCTGAGATGGACACTTTTAATTGATCTTTTAAATTTGAGGAATCTAGTTTATTTTTAGTTCTTTACATATTCTAGACATAAGTTCTTTGTCTGGCAAGTACCAGGTAGCACTTTTTCATATTCAATATGCTACATCTTACCCCTATCAATGAGTTGTTCTTTCTTTATTTTCTGTCCAGAAACTTTTCAATTTAATGTGATTTCATTTATTAATTTTTGATATTACTTCTTACACACCTGGATTTTTCTCAAAAAGTTTTGCCTATGCCTATGTCTTCATAGCCATTTTGCTCAGAAGAAATACAAAGTGGTAAATGAATACTTTAGAAATATTCACCATCATTGGGTGTTTGAAAGATGTAAATTAAAACAACACTGAGATTCTATGCCACTCCAGGAAGTAAAGCTACCATGGAAAAATCAAACAATAAATAAATGTTTGCAGGTCTACAGGGAGAAAGGAACTCTTTGTAGATAAACCTTCAAGAATTTTATCTAATTTTGCTACCAGAAGATTGTTTCTGTTTTAATGCTTAGATTGTTGACTCGTTTTGCTTTTAGTATGGTGCACAGTGAGAGATATAGCTCTATATTCAACCTTTGGCAGATAGCCAGTTTTCTAGAACAATTTGTTAAAAAGAGTATCTTTCACACAGAAAAAGAACTTAAATTATTATGTAGCATAGTTATTTCATTGTTCACTGCTTTATGATTTAATGAAGCAAAATTTTAGCGAACAATTTACATTGTATAAGATACATTTTATTGAATAGTTTTAAAGAGTTTATGCTGCTCACAAATTTATTACCATTAAATCAGAATGAAAGACAATAATATTCGTGTCTTTCTTGTCCACCGCTGTTTTCTCAGTGCTTCAAATAGTTGCTATTCAAGAAATGTTTGTTCATGAAATTAGAAATTAATAATTTTAATAGCTTCTGATAAAGAATGTACCCTAATTTTGCTGATTAAATCATTTGGATATCAGAGCTAATGAATAAACATTTTTGTCCAGCTATCTAATGCTGTGCATAGGAGGCAAGAATATAGAGAAATAAACACTCCCCCTTCTCTGGCACCTTGGATATTGCAGGAGACTTGGAACTTGGACTTTTCAGCAATGTGGAAACTGTCGGGATTTTGATAACTGTTCCAGATAGACTAAAATGTCTTTCGCACAAAGGGATGTGCATGAGACTTTGGGGTGCTAGGGGGCCAATGTTATGATTTATGTCTAGTTGTCCCCCCATAGCCTCATGCAATCACGGAGCAGTGACTTCTAGAGTTTGAGGTTTGACTCATGATCTACTGAGGTTATGTGTTTTAGTACTGATGGGATTATGGGTCTGAGTACTTCTGGGATTCTGGGTGTGGCCTAAGGCAGACAGGTTGAGGCAGAGAGTCTGAATGTAATATAAAGAGAGATAGACTCGCTGTTGCTTTCTGCTCCCCTGGTTGCTCTGTTGCCTCTATCACCATATTGTTGCTGTTCCACCTCCATGAACTGCTACTCTCTGCTATGTGCCTCTCTGCCCCGGAGCCATCCGAGTATAGACTGGAACCTCCAGTAACTGTGAGCTAAATAACACAATAAAATGTCAAGAGAAAAGCTTGTATAAAATGCAAATGATCTGAAATACATTGGTGTAGCCAAACACTGAGCATTAATATACTGCTGTAGTTTAAGCAAAGCAAGTACATGCAAGTGACTTTGCTCCGTGCAAGGAGAGAAAGCTGTACTTTAATCGGTATCTTTATTCTCATTTTCTTCTAGAAAGTGCACTTAGACCTTTGTGGAAAGAGGTATTTCCAGTGTCTCCACAGGAAGCAAATTAAGAACCTGGATGAGTCTTCTTCTTCCCGTCACCAGGAGTCCAGCAGAGCCCCCTGCCTTCCGGCTCCCTGCACAGCTACACTGGCTTCCCACGAAAGCTATGAGCCTGGCCAGCCTTTTGAAAGTTCAATCTCATTATAAATAAATGTGAGCATCTTACTACTTACACTTTGTTATTCCTGCATCGCGTTGCAATAAAACAAATTCCACAGAAACTTCGATCTGTTCTCATTATCATCAAAATAAGTCTAGATTTTCACAAGCTTAAAGAAAATACAGCATGCATACGATTACACTTTTCCCTACTCTTATGCACTAGTGTGGAAGGTCAAGCTATTCCCTCAAACAGCTATGTCTGCAAAACAAAGTAGTACCCACATGCAAATACACAACTACAGCATCGAATTTCTTTTTTATTCATTCTGAAATTTAATCGTTCACCAAAAGTTATTTGCAAATCATTCTGGACATCTCTCTGGTCTGTTATCTATCAATGTTTGAGATAGCTACCTTGAACGAGTTGAGCATTATCTCTGCCCTGGTCTTCTGTTTAATCTGGACTGTCTCCTAAACCGTACTCAACCAATTCATGCTGTAATTAGAAAGATCTTTCTAAAGAGCAACAGCGACATTCCCTACACACAGGCTTTCCACATGTCGCCTTGAGGCGTCTTCATAAGCTAATCTGCTCCCACTTTTTAGCTGCATTTCCACTCGATGCACCTACTGTCAGATCCACAAAGCTTGAGCATTGCCTCACATCCCAGCCCAGGGCTAAATAGATTCAGCTGCTTGATACGCCCTTTAAGTTTCAATCATCCATCACTCATTCACATGTGCATGTTCTCCAAAACACAGTTTTTGGCCTGATATTTCTGCAGGAAACCTTTCCTGCCTCAGTACCGCGCTGTTCCCGGGAGCCACACAGCTCAGGAGCTGTGCCCGCCGAAGAACCCCTCCTGCTGATTACTCTTCACACCTGCTTCCTGTGGTCTTCAGCAACCTCACGAATGCAAGGATTTGGCTTCATGGCATAGATGGCCACTTAGTATCTGAACAGATGCAGAAATAAAGAGGCTCGTAGTGCAGAATGGTGTAGAATGTAGACTTTAAACATTATAGTAGACTTCGGTTGAAAGGACATACAGGAGATGACACTATATGGTGATTATAAGCATGGACTCAAGGTCAGACACCCAGACCCAAACTCCATCGCCACTGGAAACTTAACCTATAACCGAGCTCCCTTGTAAAACAAAGCTAATAGTAATGTCTACTGGTAGGATCGTTACATTAAATAAAGTAAAACATAATATTGTTTTTTTAACTCTCAGTCTTAAACAACAAAACAGTGTCCAAAAAACATGATTTGTAGGTTTTAAAAGTGTGTTAGGGAGGAAAGAAATTAAAAACTAGATCAACAAGTGGAGCTCCCTAAATCTTTTAGGAGTTTCCACAAATTTTTAGATAATTCATACTTCGTAAGAATGGGGGAGGTGGCCAAATAGCTCAGTAGATTAAAACACCTGATTAGGCTGATGAAGCGGCCGGAGTTTGATCTGATGCTTGTTGTGTCGGCTCCGCCCCCAGGGTGCGTTGAGACCCCAATTGAGACTGGGCGTGGTGGTGTGCACTTGTGATCCCAGCTCTTCAGAGGCTGAACACAGGCGAATCACTATAACTCCGATCTACATAGTGAGATCCTGTAGACTCTGGAGACCCTTATTAGCACACACACACACACACACACACACACACACACACACACACACTCGAATGACTAGGGTGGCACATGCCTATAATGCTAGCACTCAGGAGGCTCAGGTATGAGGATCACCAGGAGTTTAAGGGCTACATAGTGAGGTCAAGACCAGCCTGAGCTATGTGGTGAGGCCTGTCTCAAAAAAGAGTCCTTCAAAGAAAGATGGAGTTTGCTGCTAAATGGAATTTTAATGTTTGTTAATATGTTCTCTGCATAACGCTTGCATTCATCATGTAGGGAGGATACGCACATGCAATTCATTTTAATTTTATAATTTTCTTTCTTTTTTAATGCATTTAGTACAGGGTCTACAGAGCCTCACTATGCAGATCAGACTCGTAGTGATTCTCCAGTTTCAGCCTCCCAAGGGCTGCGAGTACAGGGGCGCACCGCCACACTCAGCCTCAATTGCTGTCTCACTGTGCCCCAAGGGTGGGACCAGCACAACTCTATTATTTTCAAAGAGAATAAAATAATTAAAGACTTAGAAATAATACAGAATTTCATTTACGGTATAAGAATTCAATGATGGTTGGCATATGAGTTACTTTTAATTTTAATTATTTTTACTTCTCTTGGATTTCTCTCCACCTGTAATTTCCTTTCCATTTTCAGGGGATCTGTTTTGTATATTTTATCTTCTATCTTCTTTCTTTCTTTCTTTCTTTCTTTAGGCAGAGCTCGCTTGCTATGCAGTTTGGGCCAACCTTGTGATTACTTTTGTAGCTCTCAGGCTGGTCTTTTTTGGGGGTGAGGGCTGGCTTGGCCCACCCTGAAGGACGGGCTGGCATGGCATGTGCTGCCAGGGGTTGAACCACGGTCACCTGAGCCTGCCTAAGCTTGTCTAAGCAGGTACTTTAGACTCCTGGTCTGGCTCACTGCCCCTCCCCCAATTCTGGTCTCAACTTCCCTGGTACTGGGATCACAAGTGTGCATCACCACGCCCTGCTCTTTGTCTTGTTTTTAAAATTACTTGCAATATAATTTTTTTCAAGAGATATATTTTAGTCAGCGTCATTTATTATTATTTACTTCTTTAAAATAAGGCTACCATAAAATTATATTTTTTCCTCCCCTTACTATATAATTTTAGAACACACAACTTTCCAAATAAGAGATAAAACAAGGCAACTTTATATTCCAGTGCAGAGAGAAGCAGGGCATCCAGAAGGATGCAAGCATCAAGAGGCTATGCTTTCTTTAGGTTTCTAATTTTCTTTCACGAACTGCGTGGAAGCGATACGCATAAGGTACGCAAGCCACTTGCGTTAAGTGAAATTGTATAAGGGTGACATTAAGTGATGATTCCAGATATGTCGCGAAGCGTTGTCTAGAATTACATCTGATAACAATCAAGTCCCTCTTCGTCTCCTTTCCTTGTGTCAACCATGCTAGTAAAAACTAAAGGAAGCAACTTTTCATTCATTCATTTTTTTTTCGATGACAGTATTTTAAATATAAAATATAGGTATTTATTTTCTTATAATGAGTTATTAAATACTGTAATACTGTTATGCCTCTGCGAAAGGCCTAGAAAACGAAAGTGGATCTTAAAATAATTGGCAGAGAATCTTCACAGTAAAATTATTTTGATTTCTTTCTGCTCTTTAAAGACATTTTTGAGACATAACATATATAAATTAGGGTAGGCTCAGCCTGCCCTGGGAGTGGGGCTGGCGCGGCATGTGGTGCCAGGGATCGAACCACAGTCCCTGCAGTTGCCTAAGCTTGTCTAAGCAGACACATTAGACTGCTAAGCCATCTCGCCAGCCCCTATGTTTGCTTTAAATAGCAATTCTTTAAAATGCTAAATGATCTTATATTAAAAAATTCATCATCTTTAGATCAGGCTCAAAGGATTATCAACTCTCCTTTATCCATTAATCTTGCACCCTTTTATTTCCACCACCAGAGAAGAAATGGAAGGGAAAACTTAAATCAGAGAGTGCTTACTCAGAGTCATCTTCTGTTCCCTTGTGTTCATAATTCCACAGCCCATTTGACCGGTGCACCAGTGAAAGTTATAATGGAGACAACTCCTGGTTAGTTTTCACTGATAGTGTACAATAAAATAAGTTCCTTGGTGTATTTCTAAAATAATTAGACAACAAAGCTATCTGCCTACACTTAAACTGCCATTTTCTTTTTTTTCTTTTTTCTTTTTTTAATGTATTTAGTACAGGGCCTACAGGGTCTCACTACACACATCAGACTGGTAATGACTCTCCTGTTTTCAGCCTGCCAAATACTGGGGTTACCACATCCAGACTTACTGGTTATCTCAGTGTGCCCCATGGTGGGACTGGCAAGGCATGCTGGGGATCGAACCCTAGCCACTGTGCTCTGCCTAAGCAGGTGCTTTAATCTGCTGAGCTATCTGGCCAACTCCTAAATTACTATTTTCTATTCCTCTGTACATGGTCCCCACTTCTCACAGAGATTATGCGCCAGACACACCCACAATAAGTGAAACAGCTACGATATATTTATTTATATTTAAACACTTCTAAGGTTCTCAACCATTTTCTAAACTCATAGACCTACATAATTTCAACAACATATGTATACTATACAATACTGCAAACTCCTATAATATGGTGAAAAATCTTTGTAATAAATAATTTAGATTAATATTTCTGAAAACATATGAAATAGTGAGTCTGTGAAAGTCAAATCACGAAATAGAGAGGGACTACTATAATGGTTTTCCTTTTTTTTATTTTTTTACTTTTATTTATTTATTTATTTTTTGATGGGACCAAGGTTCAAACTCATGACCTTGCACTTGCCAGGCAGGCACTTGTGCCACGGAGCTATCTCCCTGACCCCCTTAGTTTTCCTTTTATATAGCAATTGTATGAGAAAAGATAATATCCTGGATTTTATTGATGCTGGTGCCACTGCTTGTCTCCCTGCCATATGCCAGAAAAACAAATTCATCATAAACAGAGCAGCTTCAGAGATGGGACACCTATTCATCCTCTTGAGTTCAAATTCTTCTTACACAAGTCCCCTTGTATAAGGAAATGCTAAGCCACCATGAAAGCACCCCAAGAATAGGCCGCAGCTCAATCTGGCTGAAGCCACACTTCTGCTTGCCTTCCTCTCCTGCCCATTTCTGCTAGTCTCTCTTTTCGAAGTTTCACCTGAGAACATTCACTTTCTAGGTCACTTGTAGAACAGTTTTCGTCTCAAGCTTTGTATCTAGAGAAATGCATCGAGAATCTATTTTGCAAGAAACTTAGAACCACTCAGCAGGGCTTACCTTGTTAAGCTGGGAAAAAAACAAAACTCCTCCCTCTGATCAGGTACAAAGATGGATTGCACTAATAATTTCTCACCTTAAATGAAAGTGAGAAAACGGTTAGACCTTCAGAAAGACCCAAGAGGAGGAATCAGATAAGGAGGTTATGGAAGCTGATGAAACTTCCAAGGCCAGAAAATGACCTTCTGTATTCTTGTAGCTTGTCTTTCTTTGCTAATAGAAAATGCAATTTCTAAAATTTTTGTCTTTTTATGCTTTTTTGAGATAGGGTCTTGCTATATAATCTCGGCTGACCTCCAACTCACTATGTGCCTGGAGTGACCCGGAGCCATTGTTCTACCTCAGGCTAAGTGCTGGAATTCCAGGCATGAGCCAGCATCTGAGCTTCTAACATATTTCATTTTGATATTTACTTCTTTATTTATTTAATATTTATTAAACTTATTTTCTGGTACTTGACACTAGAGCCAAAATAAACAGATTTACTAGATTTGAGAAGTCTAATTATAGTTATGTTGCCTAAATCCATGCACTTTACACCTATATGAGTGTTCCCAGTGTAGCTCCAAATGCTTTGAAGTGATAAATGGCTTTGTTAGAAATATTCCTAGTTTCTAGTTCATGCTATTCATTATTAATTAATACACTCCATCGAAGTCCTTAATCTGAGTTTGTTTTTTACACTGTATGGATACTTAAATGGTTTCTTACAGGATTAGGTTATGATAAGGAAGATCAAATTCACAGCACACAGGAGGTGCTCAACCATTGTCTCAGTTCTGTTTACGACCTTTGCCCCTTGAGGTTCTTTTCGTTAAGAACATGTCTGCAGCACGTGTGGCGTGAAGTCACCCTGCACTGCAGGCACATGCACATACTAAATCTTGTTTCTTTTTAAAAACTTCCTTCCCTTTCCTTTCCACCTTCTCCAACCCGCCATCCCAGTTTTCATTCTCCTTGCTATTGTTAATCTTAGCCCCTGTCATGGCATGCATTCTTCGCATTAATTGAGGTTATTGGGTTCCTGTACATCTCATATCCTTATTCTACTTATTTCCAGTCTCCTTTTCCCCACACCACACCCTTTTCCCCTTGAGCCAATTCCAAAGTGCTGGATACTCATCCTACTGTCCCTTTTTACCCATCTTGTATTATGCTCTTTGTTTGTAGTTAGTTACAGAATATTCTATTATCTAGAATGCATAAAGAACTAAAAAACATTAAACCATCTAAAATTAACGTTCCCATTAAGAAAGGCCCAAGCAAAATGAACATACACTTCACAAAAGGAAGGATGAAATACAAAATGCAAATTTTCAAGAAATATATAAAAAAATTCACTGTGTGAATAAGGGAGGGACAATGTGAGGGCGGAACAATGCATATGAAAATGTCAGGGCGGCATGCACAGCCCGCTAAAATGAGAGACTCCACCTGACTTTTAAGCCTGCAAATCTGGTTTATTTCAAGCGACATATTTTTCAGGTGCATCCAGTTTTCCTACAAATCCCTCAGCTTTGTTGTTCCTTATAGCTGAACAGTATTCTGTCATATACAGTTACCAAATTTTCTTTACACAAAAGTCTGATGACGGGTACACAGGCTGCTTCTAGGAGTTAATTATTTTGGATCGTGCTTCTACGAACACTGATATGCATGTGTCACTATACTACGACATCTTAAGGTTCTACAGGACAGTGGTCTCTAAAAGGGAGATCACTGAGTCATATGGGATATCTAAATTCAGTTCTTTGAGAAATCTCTATCCTGGTCTTCATAATGGTTGTACTAGTTTTTCACTCCCATCAATGGTGAGGAGCATTCCTTTCTTACCACAGCCCCTGTTATTGTTCGATTTCTTAATGACTATCATTCTTTACAGATTAAGGTGAAATCTTAGTGTTGTTTTAATTTGCATTTCCTTCAGGGTGAGGGTTTTTGAGCCTTTTTTATCTTTATTACTTTTGTTGGTGTACACCTGTCACGCGTATTGGTCCTGGTCATCGTAGGGATCACGAGTCCCTACGCACGCATCCTGGTGGCGCACGTGCACATAGCACCGCCCACTTTGCCTTTCCTCTCCGTCGTCCCTCCCTCCCATCAACGCGGTCTCCCTGCCTCATTCACACACTGAACTTTTTTTTCTTGTACTTCTCAAAAATTTGCATTTCGTATTTCTGACTTCCTTTTGTGAAGTGCATGTTCATTTCTCTTGGGCCTTTCTTGATGGGAACATTCACTTTAAATGGTTTAGTAATTTTTTAGTTCTTTCTGCATTTTACATAATAGAATATCCTGTAACTGAAGTCCTTTGTTTCAGGAGTAGCTTTCAAATCCTGTCCATTCTGTGGGCTTTCTTTCACCTTCGTGATTCTTTCGCTGTACAAAAGCTTTTTAGACTGTTCTAATCCCGCTTGTCATTTCTTGTGAAATTGAGGTTGTCACCTGTCCCTATGTCCTCACATGTCTTGCCTATTTTATATTCCTGTAGGTTTAGCATTTCTATTTTAATGTTTAGATCTTTGACTACTAGTTTGGACTGTGATCCACTTGTTTACGGCCTCCTAAGAGTTGGCATTATAGGTGTGTGCCACCACACCCAGTCTTAATTGCTCTCTCATTGCACCCTGGGGGCGGGGCCAACACAGCAGGCCTGGGAATCAAACCCCTGGCCTCTGAGCCTGTTTGCAAGTGCTTTAATCCACTGAGTTATTTGGCTGGTCCCTTGATGATCCAGTTTAACACTCACAATTACTGTTTTGATTTCTTTTTTGATTTCTTTGATCATGAAAAGCTATTTTGCAGCCTCCTTGATATGATTTTTATTATTTTATATTATTCACCTTAAAGCTCCTTACTGATTCTCACTTGGGCTATCTTTTATAAAGTGTATCCTTCATTTGGACTGTAATTGCTTTATTACAGACTCACCTTTAGTAGAAATTCAATCAAATGCTTCACTCTTCACCATGAAATGATATTATTTTCCCTCGCATACAGATATAATAAAGTAGGCCGACTTTATGTTTACTTCTCTTGGAATCCAAGGAGCCTCGTGGTTCCAAAATTAGTCTTTTACTCTAACATCTCATTTTGGAAATGCAAGAATGCGTGAAAATAGGAATTCATTTTCGTCAGCAGCATGTCTTCAAGACTTGTGATTTCCATCTCTTGAGAAGCAATCTGTCTGCAAGTTAACAGTCCAGAGAGACACATTACCTTGCCACATGCCTTAGCTATTCAACTAAGTTTTATGGACAATCCTTTTACATAAAGTGAACAGTTACTTTATGGTATTAATTTACATATAAATAATAGTCTCAGTCGTACTTTAAACCAACCAGTCACTTGGCTTTGTGAGTCCTAAAAACATAATCCTTCCTTTCTGTAGGTTCCATGGTCTCCTAAGGCCAATTCCTAGTAGATTGCACACTTAGTATTCCATCTTTTTACCTTTCGGTTCCAGTGCTCAAATATTTATGTAAACTCAAATATTTACTTTTTAAATTTTTATTTTATTTTTTATTCATTTTAATGAGAATAAAAGAGAAAACAGCAATGAAACAGTTTCAGAACAGGTTAGTAGGACAGTTACAATAATTAATGCATTATATAGTGTCTTCATAGTAGTTATTCAGAGGACAAGAAGCATACATAACATCTTGTCTAAATAATATTAGTACAAAAATTTCTTCTCATTGCACTAAGAGAAAGTAGCTAATCTATATTAACTGTCTTGTACATGTATCTACATGTACTTTTTACAACAAAACGGCCCTTTATTTACATTTATAGTCCCCTTTTTTGTTTTGTTTTGGCAGAGATAGGTGTTCCATTGCTGTTAGAGAAGCTGTATTTGGAGTGTTTAAAGGACCATTTCATACTTGAGGCCAGTCCAAAGATTGTAAGTACTTGAATTCAGCAAAATAACCCAATATAGTCCAATAGCAAAAGTTATATTTTTAATTGTATAGGTCTTGTTTCAACTTGGTCTTAACCATCCAGCAGAAAAGTATAACTATGAGGTCTAAAAAATAAAGCTATATTAATATGCTGAGCTGTAAAAGGCTCAAGTCAACAACTTTGGACAGTTGGCAGTTGTGCTGATAACTCACTGCTATTATGGACTATTTAGTTTTTAACTATTATCAATATTATCCTTATGTTTCAAATAAAATATGTACGTTACTAAAGAAGACAGGAAAACATGTCACATTTATCTCAATCTTCACTGTACTGGAGAACAAATCTCAGTGGAAAGACCAACATCATTTGTAGCACTTGTGTTCAATTAATTTGATTATCTCTATTTTTTTCATTTCTGCTTTGTCAGTCCCCTTGTGATAATCAGTATCCCTCCCAACTTTTCTTCATCTGTTACTCATTGAACCTAGGTTGTACCTTGCTAGGTGGCATGTTTCCTAGCTTCTAGGCTGAAAACTCAATCTGTACCATGAGCAACTTTGGGTGGGATTAGTTTTCAGCTGCTCTCTGACTTCAGAAAAGAACAAAATCGATGCCCACCTGTCTATAGTAACTGCACTTTCAAATGCTTCTTCAAACATGAAGGAAGGAGGCCTGTGTAAAATTTAGCACTGTACACAGCTTAGAGTGCCATAGCCTATAGTCTCAATGTCCATGATCGAATCTCAGACTGTGGCCCACCACAATGGTGTGCGTAGTATCTGGCAGTATAGAAAAAAAAAAAAAAAAAAAAAAAAAAAAAAAAAAAAAAAAAAAAAAAAAAAAAAAAAAAAAAAAAAAAAAAAAAAAAAAAAAAAAAAAAAAAAAAAAAAAAAAAAACATACGCAATACTATCACTCTAATTAATGTAAAGTCATTGAATTTTGCAGTTTATGCTGAACCATGTCCTCCACAACCTAATCTAATTCATAAAATCTATGGATGATAGGTTTTTTAACCACTCTTTGAATCATATCTTTAAATAATTTTCTGTTTTCATTGCAATCTTGTTCTTGTGCAGAAGGGAAACATTCTTTCTTATAATGCTACACCAAAAATGCACAAAAACTTTACAATCATAATTACTTATTAAGCAATGCCAATTAAGGTCAGTTGAGCCAGAGTCCAACCCTGAGTAGACCGACGCTAACGCGGTTGGTAATGTATTCTTTATCTCCAATGTAGGTTAGGACTATTAATGAAACATTTCAGTTGAAGAAAATGCAGAGAAGGTCACAGTAGGTGATAAAATCAATTCCAGCACTTATTAGGTAAAAGAAGAAATTCTCTAGGATGCAGGAAGAAGAAAATGACTAGATAGAAATTTAAGAATACTACACTGAATGTACCAGTTAGAGTTAGAATTGAGACTATAAACAGAAACAATTTATTTGCTCTCAGGTTTTACCTATATGCAACCTTTCAAAATGTTAATATTTCTATAACAACACAGATTATGAGCAGAAAAATACCATTAACGATTCAGAGAACAGCATTAGTAATATGTTAAAGGTCACATTTTTATCCTTTAAAAATAAGACTGTGCCATAAAGACAATTTTATTCTTAGCTAATCATTAGAGATAGATGGATCTGTAAGTATGGTATCCATTAAACATCTTTTCATAAGATTGTGGACTATATTCTGTGTTGTGAAATACAGATCGTGCTTCTCTAAACATCTGCTTTGATATTTGGACCGAGTCTAGTGGGCAATAAGTACAGATACACAGCTTAGTTTTACCATGTCAATTTCCAGACATTTCAGAGAAGCTTTCAGGCACTTACAATAAAATAGTAAATGAGATCTGCTGTTTCAATGCTACTTTGGTTTCAACCTGTGCTGAAGGTAATTTTAAAAGTAAGACAAAACGTGCTTAGATATAGCATTGTTTTCTCCTAAGCACATCAATGTGCATTTCCCAAAACCATAATTTTCTCATGCAAAGTATATCATGCAATAATCAAAACCACGAAATTAGCTTCAACACCATATTACCTCATAGGCAGAGTTTATCCTGTCTTTCTCATTGTCCACCTAATGCTTTCTCTAGCCATTCCTGGTGTCTTATTTTTCTTTGTTTGCTCAGGATTTCATTTTACAATTTCTTTGTTATTTCTTTTAGTCTCTCAATCTAGAACACTTATCAATCCCTTTTCTTTTCAAAACTTCACATATCTTAAGAGAACACACTAGATATTTATTTCTAGAATGCATTCTTTGTATCGTCACACATTTCTAGGAATGCATATCGTGTTTCTAAGGATCTCACCAGGATATCACTGGTTCTTTCTGCAAGATATCAGACATGACATGACACATATTGGCCTCATCACTGGCAAGGTTAACTTCATTCAGTCCATGAAAGTGATATAATTTCAAATTTATTCTCTGTGTTATAGTTTCTACCTTGTAATTAGTAAAAATCATGTCAGATTTGCTTTAAGGCTATCCTGTGTCCCGTTTTCATCAAATTTTAGCATCAATGGAATGTTTTGCTTGAAACAGTAATCTAGTTTTGTTTTTGTTTTGTTTTGTTTTTTATTTTTGTTCACTAGGAATACAATGTACAGTTATGGTGCATAACATAATGTTTTGAAATATGCATATGTTGTGTAAAGAGTAAATTAATCTAACACTGTCTTACCTCATAAACTTGTTTTTGTAGTAAGAATACCTAGAAGTCCAATCGTAGCAATATTCCCATATAAAATGCATTTCCAATAAAGATAGTCACCGTGCTGTGTAGGTAGGTTTCCTTAACTTGTTCCACCTTTCTAACTAATATTTATTCTGTGGAAAAGACCTCCACTGCTTCGCCCCATCTCTCTACTTCTCTACTCCGTTTCCATGAGTGTGACCATGTGGAGTCCACATTCATGTATTTCTTGTCCTGCATCTTGCTTATTTTTTAACATGATATGCTCCAGGCTCATCCGCGGATGTCAGTGAAGTGGAGGGGCGTTTTCTAGCACCATCATTCTCTCGTGATATATTACCTAGCATTCTCTCAACTGTGTAGAAGAATTTTGCTATCACTCTTTTTTTTTTTTTTTTTTTTTTTTTTTTAATCTTTTTGAGACAGGATCTCCCTATGCAGTTCAGGCTGGCCTTGAGCTCACATTGTAGCCCAGGCTGATCTCATACTTGCAGTAATCCTCCTGCCTCAGCCTCCCAAGTGCTGGGATTACAGGTATGCATTACTATACCCCGCTTCTCTGCCTTATTTAGTCACTCCCAAAATCTTCACTTGATCTTTCTTAGTCTAAAGGTTGAGAACAGATTCTTACCAAAATCTTAAATATAAACATAGAATTACAGGTTCTTTTATAAAAGTTTTTAAAACATAGGTTTATTATGGCAAATCATGTATGTAATAAATTTCGGCACAGTTATACATGCAGTATAAATACATGCAGAAATGCTCTGTTATGGTTTATGTCTAGTTGTCCCCGCAAAGTCTCATGCAGTCATGGGGCGGGGACTTCTATAGATTGAGACTTGATCCATGGTCCTGGGATTATGTTATTTAGTACTGATCTAGAGTTTGAGACTTGACCCATGATCCCTGGGATTATGTGTTTTAAGTACTTCTGGGACTATGGGCATAGCCTAAGGTGGAGAGGCTAAGGCAGAGAGCCTGATGTAATTTAAAAAGAGAGAGAGACAGACCCGTGCTGTTGCTCTCTGCTCCGTTGGTTGGTTGCCTCTGTCACCATTTTGGTGCTGTTCTGCATCCATGAACTGCTGGCTTCTGCATTGTGCCTCTCTGCCTTGGATCCTGCTGAGTATGGACTGAAACCTCCGGTAACTGTGATCTAAATAGATCTTTCCTTCCTTCATTTTGGGTGTCTGGTATTTGTCTCAGCAATGAGTAACAAGTGCCTAAGACATACTCGATATGCCCAAATATATAAATTACTGAAATAAGACAATGAGCATATGATCTTGTATCACATTTAATTATATTTCACTTTTCATCACCTCTGTACATCCCCAAAGCAGTCATTGTCCTGCTCTGAAACTCACTGTAGCTCCATTTTCATTTCTTAATGTCTCACATAAGTGGAATCATAAAAGTGATACTTATTTTGTGTACTTTATTTCATCCATCACAATTAAGATTACTTCATATAGCTGCCTATATCATTGACTTATTTTTATGTATGGCTGAATAGGATTGAATCGTATTAATATATAACAATGCATTAATTTATTTAGTTCTTAAGAATAGGTAAAAAAAAAAAAAAAAAAAAAAAAAAAAAAAAAAAAAAAGCCGGGCGTGGTGGCGCACTCCTGTAATCCCAGCACTCGGGAGGCTGAGGCAGGAGGATCAGTGCGAGTTCGAGACC
Source organism: Myocastor coypus (assembly GCA_004027025.1). Lineage (NCBI taxonomy): Eukaryota > Metazoa > Chordata > Mammalia > Rodentia > Myocastoridae > Myocastor > Myocastor coypus. The sequence goes on from PVJA010003080.1 coordinate 62,274, forward strand.
AGCCTGGGCTACAAAAGTGAGTTCAAGGCCAGCCTCCACTGCATAGCGAGACCCTGTCTCAAAAAGACAAAAACAAAACAAAGCAAAACAAAAAAAAAGAATAGGAATACTGGTTGCTTCCAGTTTGGGTTTATTGAAAATAAACGTGCTCGAAAGGCTTTGCACTAGTTTTTGTGTTTTTTGTTTGTTTTGTTTTTGTTCGTTTGTTTTGTGGTCCTGGGGATTGAACTCAGGACCTTGTGCTTGCCAGGCAAGCTGTTATTGTACTGAGCTATCTCCCCAGCCTTGTACTACTCTTTGTGCAGAAATAGGTTTTTATTTCTCTTAGGTAAATACCTAGGGATTAAATGGTGAAATGATGTGGCAGCGCTTACATTTCATGACATAAAAATTCACCTACAGCATTTCCCACATGTTTTCTGAGCTGGGTTACAGAAACACTAGCTTGTATATGTGAGGAACCCTCTACCCACATCTTTAACTAAGCTTAGCAGGTACTCTCAGGCATTTTGGTGATAGCTATTCTAATAGGTATACAGTGGTATCTACTGTTTCCACGATTATAATCTGTGATGCTAAGCACTGTCTCATGTGCTTTTTGTCTTTTGTGTACTTAAACTTTGATACTTTTGTTTCACTGAGTTTTAAATTTTTTTTGTATAATCTAGATGGAAGAGTACATCAGATATATATTGATAGTGACAAGAAGATAGTTGAGCTGCATAAGCACTATCTTGGCCAAGCACAAAGTCCTCAGTTTGATGCTCTGCACCAAAAAAAAAAAAAAAAGATATATATTGACAAAGCTTCTTTTCTCAGTCTGTGGTATCTATGCCACCACATGGCCTTTACAGTGTCAGCACGGCTGTTTCCACTTTTTCAAGGATTATTCTTGTGATGTAGTTTTTCTGTTTTGTGTTTTGTGTTTTGTGAAGGAGGATTTTACTGTTGATGTTGAATCTAAGAACTCTGGGCACAACCCCAAGTAACAATATTTTTCGTGTTTTTTCTCACAGAAGCTTTAGATATCTGTGTGTACATTTCACTCTGTGGTCCTTTCATAGATTTTGCACCTATGTGAGACATGAATTGCAGGTTCTTCTTGTTGGTGTCCCAATATTTCAGAACCATTGTTTTAGAGATGATCTTTCCTTGTTGAAATTCCTTTTGTTAACCTTTATGGAAATGAGCTATCCATATACGTGCAAGTGCATTTCTCAATTCTGACATCTATTCCATTGACATCTTTATCCATTTTTACATCAATATCAAGTTGTCTTGATTACTATAGCCCTATTATAAATCTTGAATGCGTAATACTTAGTTCTCCAGCATTGTTCCTCTTTATTCATATTGCTGTGTTTATGATTTTGTTAATTGAATATATCACTTGGGGAAAAATAAATGAAAATAAGAAATATCTTCCTCCTTCTCAATATAAATTATTTCTAAAAAATATATGAATTATTTTGTAGGTCTTAAAGTAGATATTGAGATATAACTCATTTTAATGATTTTTCATTGATAGAAAAATGATTCTATCTGCAAAGATATATTCTGGTTTTTTGATCCACATTCAAATTTATTTTTTAAATTTTTAAAAATTTTTATAACTTGTAGTAAGAAGTAACAATGCAACAGTTTCAAAACATGTTAGTAGTACGTTCTCAATAATTGATACAATGCCTATTGTTGTCCTCCTAGTAGTTATTCAGACCACAGGATGTAGACATGATAATTTTTCTAATCATTATTGGTATAAAACTTTCTTCTCATTGAACTAAGAGGAAGTAGGTGTATGCATAGTCCAATATTCCATAACAGCATTAGGTTATTGGCAGAGCTGGCAATGTCAGAAGCTGTTGACTTGAGCCTTTTACAGCTCAGGATACTACTCACAAATTTATTTTTTTAAAGAATTATTTTTATTTTATTTCTTGTTTCAGAACTTTTGTTTGTTTATTTATTTATTTTTATGGCTGGCTCAGCCTGCCCTGAGGGCAGGGCTGGCGCAGCATGTGGTGCCGGGGATCAAACCGTGGTCCCTGCAGCACCTAAGCTTTCCTAAGCAGGCGCTTTAGACCACTGAGCCATCCTGCCGGGCCCACTACTCACAAATTTAATAACAACAATTTCTGTTAGTAACATAGAAGACACTTTAAAGAAAGGTAGCTCTAGAGGCTGGAAAATAAAGTAGAAGGCTATTACAATAATCATATCAAGGTCTGAACTAAACAAACATACTGATAGATGGTAAATCTCGAGGAGTCTGAGAGAGACTAAATAGAAACCAGTGACCAGTGGTGGAAGTGTGAGAGATGTGACTAGATTTTGGCACTGGAGGTGATAGAAGACAAGCCATCAGGGCATATTTAAGGAGGGCAAAATGAGGGTATCATTTTGAACGTGTGGTTAGGTTATTGACTAGATAGCTAAGCCAAATCCAGCCATATCTGATGATAGGATTCATGCTACAGATCTGGTTATTGACAGATAAATAGCAGTAGAGAGCTGAAACTTTGGGGTAAACAACACTAGACAATCACAACCAACAAAGAAAGAGAGTTCCAGGGTTTGTTTGTTTGTTTGTTAGTTTTTCCAGGACCAGGGTTCAAACTCAGGACCTTGCCCTTGCCAGGCAGGCACTTGTGCCCTAGAGCTATCTCTCCAGCCCCATTCTTAATCAGTATTAAATTAATACATTCTATGTTGCTTGTTGAAATAAATCATAGGTTAATTGGGATTTTGTGTTTATCTGAAAGAGAACTAAGCACTTGATTTAATATCGTTTTCATGAATAAGTTGCAAACTTATGGAATATCATCTTTGTAGATGGTAGGCTCTTAGAAATTTGAGCCCATATATGGGTATTCGAGTACCTAGGTGTACATTTATTTTTTATGATTGTTAAAATTTTATTTATTTGTTTATCTATTTGATGCAGGCTTCAGATCCATAGTGATCCTCTTATCTCAGGCTTCCCAGTGACGGGATTGCAGGCGTGCACCACTTGGCCCCACTCAGTGTGTGCCGGCACCCAGGCTGGCACTATATGCAACACTGAGGATTCAACCCAGGTCCCTGTGTTTGCCAGGAAGGCATTTAGACATCTGAGCTATCTTTCCCAAGTGTACATTTATAAAAAATTTTATTTTCAATGGAAAAGGTCCCAAGGAATGATATTCTTATTTCAAAAAAAGTACAACTGTAATATGATAATGAAAAAATATAAGAAGCTTACTATTTTATTTTAGTGATTCAAATGTACAGTTTTGTGAGGAAATTAAGTCAAGGCAATATACAATTATTACTGCCAAAAACAATGTTCTGAGAAAAATAAACTTGTGGAGCTGTAAACAGAAACCAAACTAAGGTACAATGAATTAGCCAGTAGTTTCACACTATGTTTAAAGCTATAGCATCTTGCAAATTCTTTGCCCTTTCCTCATTTCAAACATCATTTAGGAACATGTGTATAAAAAATAAAATAAATACTAGAAAGAAACAAGTACAAGGAAGCCTTACCACAAGAGCTTTTCCATTTCATGTTCTCATGCAGCGGCAGTTTATACTTCAAGGAAAGGTCACATCTTGTCACATTTTTATCTTAGCTGACAAGCTGTAATGAATCCCTTAAAAAGGAGAAGAAGTTGAAATGTCAAACTGTCTTCTCACCGACATGAATCTGAGCCTGGCCACTTAATGATGAAATTCTGTCTGGAAGTGATGAAGAGATTATTCTCTATATAACGTACAAGTGTCATCTGTTACAACCTGCTTCACTTAGGAATCTTATGGGATGCTGTACATACTTAACAACAGTGTGATAAGTCATGGGGGAAGTGTCTGATCTTTCAGTGAGCTGAGGTGAGTACTTTACAGATGAACAGTACCCCTTTTGTGGGTCAGTGTTCAGATAAATAGTATCGCACGTATGTCATGTCCAATTGTAAAAGGCATCGCACGGATGTTTAGGTAGAAGAAAGTCGTCTTCCTCATAAAGAGTTTGCAAGCCTAGTCTTTCGCATAGGCTGCTTATTAAAGAAAAAACACTGTGCAAGACTCCACATTGCCCCCACTAAAGTATCAATTCCATTTATCTAATCTGCCTTTGATAATTTCCTTGCAAAAGTGTAAGATAAGGTCTTCTGGGGCTGGCGAGATAGCTTAGTGGACTAAAGTGTCTGCTTAGGCAAGTTTAGGCAAGTGCAGGGATCCTAGATCAGTCCTGTGCCATGCTGGCCCCGCCCCCCAGGGCACATTGAGCTTGCTAAGAGTTAGGGAGTAGTGGTGCACCCCAGGGAGTAGTGGTACAACCCAGGCAGTAGTGGTGTACCCCAGGGAGTAGTGGTGTACCCCAGGGAGTAGTGGTACAGCCCAGGGAGTAGTGGTGTACCCCAGGGAGTAGTGGTACAACCCAGGTAGTAGTGGAGTATCCCAGGGAGTAATGGTACAACCCAGGGAGTAGTGGTGCATGCCTGTAATATCAGTGCTGGGGAGACTGAAAACAGGAGGATCATGATGAGTCTGAGCTGCGTAGTGAAACCCTGTCACAGCCAAATACATTTAAAAAAGAAGAAAAGGAAGATCGGGTTCGCTAGGCTTCTCACTGCCCTCCACTGCACAAAAGGAAGGCTTGGCCCTGTCAAGCCGTTTGCTGTTCCTTGCTCTCCCCAAGTTCCTCTTTATGTTTGTGTACAGAACTTCTGTGCTTAGATGTAATACTCATAAAACTCAAGATAATTTCTCGGTGAAAATTCATACAGACCTAGCAACTAGGAACAACCTCTGCGAGGATTTCTCATGGTAGTGCAAAGATAGCTGTGCGAATGTCCCAAGCAGAAAGCGGACACCCTAAGAGCTCTAATAAAGGAAGTTCCCAGGCATGGGAGCGGGGGGGGGGGGGTATGAACAACGGCTTGTGACTTTGATGAGAACGCTTCGGTCTGTGTTTAAGAAGGTATATGCTTTTGTAGAGTTTGAGGAGGCAGGGAGTATACTTCAGCAAATGAGGGTGACATTGGTTGGAGGTCAGACAGAGCTTTGTGGAGACACAGACACTGCAGTGACAAAGAAGGTTGCAAAGTTATCCAGTGCTGTCTTGATTTTTTCCTGTGGTTAGCACAGCATTACTAAAACAGAGAGTGGCCACAAACAACCATTAGGGTTGGGGTTTTATGTAGGGGGAGGGGCATTCATTTGCAGGTTCACTGCAAAGCAATAGGGAGAGTCATTTTAAGGAAAATGCAGGACAAGCCTGGAGATAAGTAATGCGGTGACAGGAAAAGAATGTCCTCGACAAGATCCTGAGCTCTCACAAGCTCACACACCCTGTTTTAGAACCAGCAGCGGTTGGTGAGTCTGGACCAGAGTAGGGCACAGCAGCACATTCTCTGAGGAATCACACGGAAAGAAAAGGCTTCTGCATGTGCTGAGTGAGTGGAGAATTCATACATACAAATCCTTCTTCCTGTTCTTGCCCTGAACAGGTCTGGCCCTGAACAAACGCCATGTAACCAGGGTCATCCAAACCCCCCATATTCCACTGTCATTTTGTGTAACCATGTTTTAAGTGGAAGATTTACATCCATGCCATTCCACAAAACCTGCTAAAGGCCTATATGGCTGATTTTCAACCGAAAGATAATTTGGAACCAAGGGAAGAGCCCTTCTGAGCTGTGACCACATCTTTTTCTCTCTCTCACCTGAAATCGCAGCCCTTACAATTTGGACTGATTAGCTGTGCCTGTGCGAAACACATGTGGGCTACCTCACAATGCAAACGGCCACCGCAATCAGGGTTGCAAATCAAAACAGCTCTCTACCAGGGCTTCCAGTGACTTGCTACCTTGATCTCACCAAATCACTTTGGCTCTGGAGTCAAAGTATGTGAAGCTAAAAATCGTCAGCTTGCAGTAAGACTTGGATTTGAGCTGTGACTTTGACATTGAGTGAGTGTGTGACTTCTGCTTTTCTAGACCTTAGAATTCTCTTCTACAGAATGGCAATAAAATGTACTAATAATATCCAAAAAATCCTCTTGCCAGGCTTATTATAGCAATGGAAACATTTTCTTACATGCTGAACCAAAAAAGCCCACTATTGCAAAAAGCACACTCCTTATTATGATCTCTAGTAGAGAGCTGACTGTATGGACATTCTGTCTTAGCAATAATCAGTTTTGGTTCCTTAAGATGCTAAGAACGTGATCCTCACTTTTAGAACTGAAGTGTACGCTCAGGATCTGTGATAGTGCCTTGTGCTTTGTCAGCTAAAGCATCAAAATGCTTTTTCTTGGAAAGAAAAGACGTTTCTTCCTAAATACCCTTGTTTGCTGCTGTAGTGCAGAGAAACCGCCTTTTACTCACTTTCCAGCGCTATAAGCCTTCCTCAGTCTCTTTAATAATCATCTTCATTGTCCCTGTGCTTCCAAATGGCCCGTGAGTGGAAAAGAAGTTCAGGTAGCATAAGCTTTCAGAAACTTGCTTCAAAATTAAACCAATTGTTCCCTGTTTGTGTATGGAAACTGATCTAATGAAATATGTAAATTATTTAATGATATATTCTTTTCAATTAAATTTTTGCCTTTAGTTATAACTGTAAAATAATGTGACTGCTAGAGGCACATCTTTTATTTCCTCTTCTAAAAAAGCATACAAAATAATATCAAAAACAGAGCAATTGCAGATGATATGGTTTCACTAAAAAAAATATGAATTTCACAGTATTTGTTATATTGCACAGTATTGTCTTCGAATTAGTTGATCTTATATGCATATAAAATTGGAAGATGAAAGGAAAAAGAAAAAATATATAAGAAAGTAAGGAGAGAGAAAAAGGAAAAGGTGGAAAAATGAAGAGAAAACAAATTAAAGACTAATTGCTCCTTTCCATAGATCAGCAGAAATCCACTGTACAGTTGTCTAAACCATCTTAGTACATATATGTTACGGTTTATGTGTAGTTGTCTCCCGAAAGCCTCATGCAATCATGGAGTGGGGACTTCTATAGGTTGAGACTTGACTCATGAGTCACTGGGATTATGTATTTTAGTGCTGATCAGATTATCAGTCTGAATACTGCTGGGAATTATAGGTGTGGCCTGAGGCGGATAGGCTAAGGCAGAGAGCCTGATGTACTTTAAAGAGAGACAGAGAGACAGACTTGTGCTGTTACTCTGCTCTCCTGGTCAGTTGCCTCTGTTGCCATTTTTTTTGCTGTTCTGCCACCATGAACTGCTGCTCTCTGCCATGTGCCACTCAGCTTTGGAGCAGACCAAATATGGACTAAATTCTTCAGTAACTTTGAGCTAAATAAACCTTTCCTTCCTTCATTTTGAGTGTCAGCTATTTGTCCCAGCAATAAGTAAAAAGTTCCTAAGACTATCTATCTATCTATCTATATGCATATATATATATATATATATATATATATATCTTTCCCCACTTCCTCCCCTGTCTTTTTCCTCAACTCAATACATCTTTCCTTTCAAATAAGTTCATTTCTTTTCCCAGTATCTACTGGTACCCATCAGATTTCATTTTCTCTTTCAGGTTCTCACACTAAGGAGGTAATATGATATCTGCTCTTGTAAGTCTGATTGATTTTAATTAAAAGTATAGTTTCTAGTTGTATCCATTTACTGTCAAAAGCCTCAGATATATCCTTTTTTATAACAATAATATTCCATTGTAGAAAAAATACTACATCTTCTCTATCCATTCCTCAGTTGATGAGCATTTGGGTTTCTTCCAAATTTAACTACAATAAGTTATGCTGCTGTAAACAGGGGTGCATATATTTTGCTGTGGTATGATGTTTTCAGTTCTTCTGGAAAAATGTCCAGGAGCAGAATAGCTGGGTTGAATGAGACCTCCAGTCCTAGGTTTTTAAGGAATCTCCACACTGATTTCCATGGTGCTGCCCAAGTCTGCACTCCCACTGATAGTGGACAAGGGCTCCTTTCCCCATAGCCCATCCAACATTTGCTATTGGTTAACTTCTTTTATTGTCTTTTTCTCTCTGTGAATTTCAGGCTGGCCTTGAGCTCACTTTTGCAGCCCAGGCTGGTCTCAAACTCACACTGATCCTCCTGCCTCAGCCTCCCAAGTGCTGGGATTGCAGGTGTGCACCACCACACCTGGCCTGGTTGACTTCTTGATGATGGCCATTCCTTCTGGAGTGAGATAGAATCTCTCTGTGTAAATCTGCATTTCTCAAATGACCAATGACGTTGATCATTTTTTCATATATTTACTAGACATGTTTAAAAACTAGTAAAAGACAACAAAATAAATAATGTTACCATCAGTGCAAACAAGAATTCTAGAATGGAATCCTAATGACTCAAATGTGTTGGCATGTTCTCTGAGTCATGAAGCAGCAGATTGTATGGATAACACCAAGGAAAATAAAAGAGAATGGCTGTTATTGAGGTGATCAGTATCAGTGTACAGAACCTTTGACATCTTGCAGAAAGTCCCCTTCGTTATTGGAGTTTATCTTTATTTTATTTTAGTTTAGTTTAGTTTAGTTTAGTTTAGTTTTTATGGCCAGCTCAGCCTGTCCTGGGGGTGCGGCTGGTGCAGCATGTGGTGCTGGGGATTGAACCATGGTCGCTCAGTGCCTAAGCAGGTGCTTTAGACTGCTGAGCCATCTCACCAGCCCTGGAGTTTATCTTGAATGTGCTGTGAAGTCACTGCAATTATTCTGCCACTCAGGGACACTAACTACCACCTTTGGATATTCTGGCATCAGCATTTTCATCAATAAACAGTCTCCTTTTCTTTTCATTTTACTATATCTGTTACAACTTCCAGATTTTATGTCTTTTTACAGATTCTTATGTTAGGGATGTCCAATCTTGCATAACTATATCTGTTAATCTCAGCAACAGATTTGATGATAAAAATACATAATATACCAGCCATTGTTAATCAGCTGTACTTGTTCTGAAAATTTGTAACATGTATTGTTGTATGTTACCCTGTTTCTGTCATTGTTTCTGATTTTTGTTCTTGCTTTTGTCTTTTACTTTTCAAAATTAAATAATAAAACTCAATTTAATAATAATAATGAAGAAACAATCTCCTCCAGAAAAAAAAGTAGCTATACTGCTAGCTATGTAAAGTAATCAGCCTAGCATCACTTTGTAAACTGGAGACATCTCTCTTAGGGAAAAGAAATTAGAGTGTTATTTTAATCAAGATTCTTGTATGATAAGAAGAGATAGCATATGTTTGTTGCTGGGGCTGCTGGTTTTGTTTGTTTATTTGTTTGTTTGGTACAGGGCCTTGCTATGCAGCTTGGACTCATAGTATCATCCTGTCTCAGCCTCACAAGCACTGGGATTACAGGTGTGTGGCACCACGCCAAGTCTCTGAGCCAATGTGGTGCCCACTGGGTTCCAGGTCTGGCATGGCATGCAGTGCCAGGGATGGAGCCCTGGTCCTCATGCTTTCCAGGAAGGTGCTTAGACCACCAAGCTATCTCCCCAGCCCCTGTTATTGTTTTCCTTGTTAGGAAAAGTTCAAGTTCAAACTCAAGTGATCTTGCATATTCTATTCATTGACAGAGCGTTTATCCTGGGTCAGGCACTGGGTTAGTTGCTAGGTATATATGCCCACTGACTAACACATGTTCTAGGTTATCATTTAGAAGCTTTATAATGGCTGAATCAGATACCACACAAGTGGAGAAAACTTACAACTGAGTTTTTACTAATGTATTTTAAAGGCTGATCATGAGTATCAAATTTATTCAAATATTTATTACTTTAGTAAATAATTTAACGTCTTCAAATATCAAAGTATAATATTACAAATAAAACTCACATCTCAGTGAAAGTAAAAATTACACAAGATCTGAAGAGATTTTTCTAGAATGTATCATTTGTAAAAGAATCTATATTTGAAATGACCCTATATTTAATCAGGAGTCCTGTCGTGATATAACTATGCATCACGTTCATATAAATAATTTTAAAATATTCAAAATATGCAAGACATTTTTGACACAGATCTGCATATGTGAAACCATCAACATAACCAAGATAACAGAGGTGCTCTACATACCACACTACCAAGGAGTCTTCATCCCTCCTTTCAACCTATTCCTACATTTGACCCCATGTAGATAGGAGATGCATCCACTTGGTGCCACGAAAGTTTACATGTCCTAGCAATTTATTTGAGTGGCATTAAAGCCGGTCACCATTTTTGTCTGGCCAACACTATAACCTATTTTGGCATTTACCTACGTTGTGTATATTGCTACTTCTTTCTATTTACTTTTGACTCAAATTTCAATTTATGACAGTTTCATACTTTGTATATCCATTTAAACTATAGTTATCTTCATGAGCTGCACCTACACTCTTTTGTATGGTTTTTATTTTTTATTTTTTGTATTTTAAGGAAGGGTCTACAGGGCATGCAGGGCCTCACTGCTAAATCGGACTCTAGTGACCCACATGTTTCCAAGCTACCAAGAGCTAGGGTTATAAGTAGATGTTACCATGTCCAGGCTTTGTGGTTTAGTTTTATTCAGTTCAAAATTTGTTAAATTTGTCTTCTGATTTATCTTTTGGTCTATGAGTTATTTAATAGTGATCTATTTAGTTTGAAATAATTGAGAATTTGTCCAGTTATCTTTGTTATTCATTTCCAAAATCACTAGGATGAAAAATAATATACTGTACGACTTGATTTGTCACTGTTTGACAAACTTACTGAGACTTTTTATGGGTTAGAGATGATGCCTATGAGTATACATTCTACATGCACCGAAAATAAAAGTGTATTTTGTTATTCTTGTCTAGGCTGTCAAGTATTAAAAAGTTGGCTATTGCCCTTACAGGTCTAATTGTTCTTGTATGTTATGAGACATTAGCTACAAATACACAATCACTCAATGCACATTCTTGATGATTATGTTGATTTATCATTATAACATGATGCTTAACATTGCTGAATCTACTCTTTGCTCTGATATCCATTTTATCTGATATTTTTTCCTGTATTAAGACAGAGTCTACAGCAGTGGTTCTCAACCATTGTGAGCCGTGACCCTGGCAACACAGCTCCTCATGTTGCAGTGACCCCAAACCAAAAAATAATTTTGGTGGCCACTTCAAAACTGTAATTTTGCTACAGTTATGATTCCGAATGGCTTTAGTCGACCCCTGTGTTTTGGTCCTTTGACCTCCACCGGGGTAACAACCCACAAGCTGAGAACCGCTGGTCTATAGGGTCTCACCCTGGCTGCTGTGCTCTGCCTAAGCAGGCATTTTAGTCCACTGAGCTATCAGGCCGGCCCTTCTGTCTGATTTTTACCATGGCCATTGTACTTTGTTTTTCATTGGTATGGTATTATTTTTTCAATTACAGCTTGGGTTTCTAGATTTAAAAATATCTGTTGGTAATTTATATTTCTTCTTTCAAAAGATGTCTGCACAATATTTTGCCTGTTTTCTAATTTCTGACAATAATTGACTTATTTCTTATTTTGACATAGGCTCATTTGGTGCCTTGTGTACCGTGGGTATTAATGGATTGTCTGATATATGCTTTGCATTTATCTTCTCTTCTACAAGTTGCTACTGCATTCTATTGGTGACTTCTTTTGCTATCCAGAAGCTTTAAGCTCTCATGTAATAATATCTGGGTAATTTTGCTATTGTTGCTTGGACTTTGCAGCCATAAAAAAAAAAAAATCTATGGTTCACCAAGTTATTTTTTAGTTTGGGATCTTATAATTTAATAGTAATCGATTTTGATTGATTACTATTACTATCTGGTGTATGGTGTAGAAGTCCAGTCTAGTTTCACCCTGCTGCATGAGGACACTCATTTTCACAGTGCTATTTTTAAAATGACTGTTGTCCTTTCCACAATGCTCTTCCTTGGTGCCTTTGCTGAAAATAGTCAGGATACACAATGGTTTATGCACGAGGGCTCTGTTGGGCTCCCCTGATGTTTTTATGCCAGTGCCACACTACTTGGAACATGCCACACGTTCATAGGAAATTTTGCGTTCAGGTCATTGATCCTCCCAGCACTGTCCATTTTTTCTCAGGATTGCTTCAATGTTCTGGAACTATGCGGCTTCACATAAATGTTATGATTATTTCTCCATTTCTGTGAAGAATGTCAATTTATAATTTGATAAGAGTTATACTGAATCTTTCAGTTGCTGTGGGTGGAATGGAAATTTTAACATTATCGACTGCTATAATCAATGAATTTAAGATGTTTTCCCATTCATTTGCATGCTCTAAGTTTCTTTAATATTTTATAGTTTCACTGTGGGAAACTTTTACCTTAATTAAGTTGTTCTAGGTACCTTTGCAGTTATTGCATATAGAATTATTTTCTTATCTGTCTTTTTCAAGTATTTTACTAGTAGCACATAGAAATTTCTATTTTTGTTTGCTAAATTCTTTGGCTATGGCCTCCTTATAGGTTAAACAGATGTGCTGCTATTGGGAAGTCTTTTCTTAATGTGGATCTCAGAGAAAATATTTTCAACTTTTTTCCATGCTATAGCATATTAGCTGCATGTTTTTATTAGGTTAAGGTGTATTTCTCCCATAACTAGTTGTTGAGAGTTTTCATCATGAGGCATGCTGCATTTTGTCACATGATTTTCTGCGTCTATGGAAATGATCAGATTTTGACCTTGGCTCTGATAATGTGATTACTGAATATCACATGAAACCATCCTTGAAATTTGGGTTGAATCTCACTGGGTTATGGTCAATGGCTTTTTAATGTCCTGCTAGATTCAGTGGCATCAACCTAGAAGAGGTGTGTGTGTGTGTGTGTGTGTGTGTGTGTGTGTGTAGTTTGATTATCAGGGCAATGCTGATTCCATAGTATGATTTTGGGAGACATTCCTCTTTGTTTATCAGGTTAGTTTGAGAAGAGCTGATCTTACTTCTCCTTCAAATGTGTAGTGGAATAAAGCCCTAAAATCATCAGATTTTTTGAAAGTGAAAGAATTTTATTACCAATTTGATTTCTTAGTCATTAGATTGTTCAGATTTTCTATTTCTCTATCATCCAGTCTCAGTAGTTCGTATGAGGTCGCAATCTCTTCATCTTTTCCAACTTTTATTATGTCTTGGTCTTCAGTTTTCCATGTCTCTTACACCCTGCCTATATCTGGGATATCAGTGCCAATGAACCCTTATGATCTCTGATTTGAGGCATCTCAGTTATTTCTCCTTCTCTGAGTCTAACAAAATACTTGTAGAGGTTGTTTTGGTTTGGTTTGGTTTGGTTTGGTTTGGTTTTTTACCAGGGATCGAACTCAGGAACTTGCTCTGCTCTTGCCAAGCAGGCACTTGTGCCCCCTAGCTATCTCTTCTGCCCTTAGATTTTGTTTTTAAACAGCACAATTTTTATTTTTGTTAATACCATAAATTGTTCCAAGTCACTTGGATTATTTTTTCTTCTGATCTTTATTTTCTTTCTTTTTATTAACCTGAGCTTGAGTTTATTCTTGTTTTGTAAATTGCTTATCTCTTGTTCAATTTTAATGAGAATTCAGAGTAAATTACTTTAATAAAATTTATGACATTTAAAAATGAATAAGATTACATAAAAACTGATTTTAAAAAAATAATAATAACTTGGCCACAATATCAAAAATTAACAAAAGGTAATAAATGACAATGACTTGAAAATCTTCAAAAATTGAGATCATCTACCAAAGAAATTGCATTTTACTCCATCTTGGTTTTTAATTTCATAAAAATTTCCCTTTTTCTTTAATATGCTAGTATCAAGGAACACATTATTGAAAAATGATGATTTATTTCATTTTGTGGGAAAATTTAATTATGGCTTTAAATTATTTTTTTAATGTAAGCTAAACATTTGACATAGGGATAACACTTCTCCATGGCTCCCCAGAGAACATGTAGATTCTTTCAGTTTCATTCAAGCACTTGAAGGGTTAGTTAGTTCCTGCACGCTACCAGGAGAGCTGACACATGTCTGTTGCTTGGCAACAAGTGTTAGTAGGACAGAAAGTTTCAGTTGTGTCTCTTTGGAAATCCTGTTAAGGAGAGCAAAGCTCACCTGTGGAGAGAAGAACATTTTACAGAAGTATCAGTGAACACAGTCTGATTTCTGTGCTTCTGTGTGTGGCACGTTTATGCATAAATTCCTGGGAATCAGAGATGAAAGATAGAAAAGACTACTTGTCCTTGAGGAACTTACATTCTAGCAGAAAGCGTGAGAAGCGTGCTGATAGCATCAGCGTTTGTGCTTAATCATAGAAGTTTTATTTCATAGTGACTTATTTTCCCTGAGTCCTTTTCTCTTTACCCATACAGTAAATCATTGATAAGTACATCCATAATAAAAATTAAATTACCTGGATCTATATCAGTCAGAATTTCTTAAACGAAAACTCTCGGTGATTTAATGAGAATGTTAACGGGTAATACAGATTTTGGTCCTGATGTAACTTGGCTTTATTAATTTAAGCTGTGACCATTTTTCACTTAATTTTGTTTAGCACAGATACATTGTTTAGTCATTTTTCTGCCACTACAAGAAAATACCCGAGAAAAACAATTTATACAAAGGATATGTTTATTTGAACTCATGCCTTCAAAGGTTCCAACCCAGGGTCACTTGGGTTTGTTGTATGAGACCTACCATGCCAAGTTGGTGAGGACCAAAGAGGAGACTGATCACTTCTTAGCACCTGAAAGCAGAGAGGTAGACAGGAAGAGATGAAGTTTCCCAGGGTGCCCTGAGAGGGCACACACCAGGCTCTAGTTCCTTTATCTAAGCTCCATCTCTTAAAGTTGACACAGCCTGGTCTTCACGCCTTTGAAACACTGATCCTTGAGTGATGTTTGTCCAAAATACACATGTAACTTTGAAATGCATGCATATGGCCGCTGCAAAAGTAACACTGAATCATTTACACAGTGGCACTTACCTTTGCTAAATCGAGTAATACTTGCAAAAGCCTTCTTTCCTCATGACTTCAAGAGTTTCAAAATCTTTTGTCTTAGTTTTGTTTGCTTCTTTGTTTGTAATATGGCTGAATTAGGTAGGCAGGATTGCCCCATTCGCCTACCTCATCCTCCAAAATGCTGGGATTACGGGCATGTGCCGCCATGCTGGGTATTATCTGCTTCTTAAAGATTGAACCTGGCTGCCTCAAAATACCTATTGATTCAAATCCACAGAGCCAGAAATGAATATGTGGTTTTAATCCTTAAATTTAATTCTGTCAAATGACAGGCTATTCTGTCTATCCTTTGTCATTGTTGTCACCAGGAGTCGAATTCAGGGCCTTGCGCTTGCCAGCCAGTTGCCACACCACCGAGCTTCGTGCCCAGCCCCTGTCTATTCTAACTTACGATAGCAAATGGATTATTTGACCCTGCACTTATTCAACTCTCAAATATAATTATGTCATCAATTTGTAAAATGACCTCAGCAAAATCCAACACTTGTCTTGGAGTTTATTTGCTAGCTCATTACCATAGCGTGCGCTATGCCATCCTTGTTTTTTTCAAATGCACAATTTATCACTTTCAATATGCTTTTTACACCCCACACAAGCAATTTTCAAAGCAAATTTTAAACATGCTGATAAACATACACCACACAGTAAAAACCATTTAAGTTCTCTTGATTTTTAGGATAAAACCCAGAATCACTGCAATAACCAGGTTCTGTCTGAAACCCTCTTTTTAATATTCTATCTCTGTTCTTACAGTTCAAGCTGCAGTGAACCTCCTGTAGTGTCTAAAATTGGCTTCTTTCACAGACCTTTAAATGTGTTCTTCCCTTTGCTCGTAATATCTTTTTCCATCATTAATCTCCAGTCCATATAATTAATTTTTTAAAAATTAATACCGTATTTAGCCTCAGATTTCAGCCTACTGATCACTGCTTGAAACATTACTTTCTATTATGTCTTATCATAATGCTTTTAAAAATTCGCAGTGCTTATCACAGTCATAATTTTCTCCTTTCCTAAATGAGCAGGAAAAGCGCCAAGAGAGAAGAGCGCCGCATATGTCAGTGGGAACACAGAGGAGCAGCAGCAGCTGCCCAGACAGATGGACAAGGGCAGAGGGCGAGGGATGCACTGTGCTCTGTGCAACATATCGCGGCTCCTCAACCCAGGCAAGGTCCTGGTAAACTGATGAGAGAGCCCGAACTGAGATCAGATCTCTGTGCCTATGGAATAGAGGGCTTAAGAGACAATTAGTTGAATTATAGAGCATATGGATAGAAAAGAGAAAGAATTCTTGCAAACTTATTTGTAAAGTCTGCAATTGGGGTGTATTATAATTTTATTTGAAAGAATACCATTATAATTGAATTCAATATAGGAAAAAATAGGCAAAACTACTAAATTTTATGCTTTTTCTGCTTTTACTTTTTTCACTCCTTCTTTTCTAAATCCCAGAAGAAAGAACTCTCTTTAGTAGTGAAAACCTGTTAGGGCTGGCAAGTAATGCTTTACCATCTTGCTAGGCTCTTCCTCTCATTTAATACCTTTTTTTTTGTTTGTTTTCTTATAAACCAACCATTTACTGGAGAGAGTATAGCAGTAATTGGAATTACAGTAGAAGCAGCACATATCTAAAAGACCAGAACGACAGACATTCGAAGCATAGTTTTAGTGCTACACATTGGTATAAGAGACTAGAAAAAATACCATAGCATTGACCGGCTATAATTTTGTATATGCTTAGATTTCTAAATTTCTGTGTGGAAAATGTGTAACTGCTTTTATCACGTACTATAGAGCAGCGGTTCTCAACCTGTAGGTCGCGACCCCGGCGGGGTTCGAATGACCGAAACACAGGGATCGCCTAAAGCCATTGGAAAATGTTATTTATTTGGAATTACAGTTTTGAAGTAGCCACCAAAATTATTTTTTGGTTTGGGGTCACCGCAACATGGGGAACTGTATTGCAGCGTCACAGCATTAGAAAGGTTGAGAATCACTGCTACAGAGATTTATTAGAATATCAGTGATTGATCGATAATACCAATTCCAAGTTAAGTCTAAGATGTTTAATACTCACAAAGATAGTGATGGTAAGCTTAAGTACCTACTTTATAGAGTAATAATATTACTAGGCTTTTCTTCTGGAAGGTTAAGAATATGTTTCCAGACCAAAAATTAGAGGAAAAAGAAGGACTTCAAGGATTGCCAATATTTTGGCCCTAGCCCTTCAAGTTCAGTGAGGTCTCAGGACAGAAGAGATCCTGTTCTGTAACATCCTATAACTCAGTGGTTTCCCAAATTTTCTGTTTAAGGACATTATGGGGCTACAGAGGAAAAGGATTAAAGATATATATATATATATATATATATATATATATATATATATATATATACTACGCCTACAGAGAGTCACCTAGAGAGAAATCATTCTCTCAGGCTTCCACAGAGAGCAAACTGATCAAGCAATGGCCGTGACTCATTCAGAATCTTGACACTGACAACAGTTCTACAAAGCACTGTACATGGTTTCAAAGTAAATGCTAAGGAGATTTGACTCACCTTGGGAAATAAAAAAAAAAAGTCCCAGGTTCTGTTATACAGGTCTTGCTTTAACTTGCTCTTAACCACCCAGCAGAAAAGTTTAACCAAGAGGCATAAAACGTAAAGCTAGATTAGAATGCTAAGCTATAAAAGGTTTAAATCAACAACTTTCAACATTGCCAATTTTGCCAATAACCCACTGTGATTATGAAACTTTGGATTACATATACAACTACTTTCTCTTAGTTCAACGAGAATAATTTTTTTGTACCAATAATGATTAGATAAATTATCATGTCTATACCCTGTGCTCTGCATAACTACTAGGAAGACAACAATATGCATTGTATCAAATATTGAGAATGTACTACTAATGTGTTTTGAAACTGTCACATTGTTATTTCTCATTAAAAATAATACAAAAACAATAACTGAAAAAAATGCTTTACCCTCTTGTAACTGTAGTTTTACAAATTCCTGGTTAGGGAAAGGGCAAGTGTAGACTTTCAGCTCCGATTCCCTCTTGCACCATTTAATGAGGTCCCTGCTGTGTTTAGTTACGTAAATACGTATTTTACAAAGTGATGAAGATCATGGCTTAGTTTTCATAAGTGAAAATATAATATCTTAATCCTAGCAAATGTCTTCAGAATATTGCAGTTTATTGCATGCTGGCATCATTTTTATTTATGTGAATCCCAAAATGATAGGACAGGAGAGGAAGAGAGAACCTTCTTCTAAAATATTAAGTTTATAGTCATTATTTAATACTTTCAGAGAAAAGAAAAATAAAGTCAATGAATTGAGAATTAATTGCAGAGCAAGCTAACCACTTCCTGCAGGGACTGACTTCATGATACATTACTGCTGTTTTTCATCCTGGATGACTTTCTAATGTCTAATTAATAAGAATTATTTAAGTCCCTTAAAATAATTCATATATCTTTTTTTCTCTTTATTTCCAAGTTCATAATGTATTGCAGTCAGTAGTTATTGGCTAGGGATATACATTTTACCACTCAACCCAGCTATTTCCCTTCCAGATATCTTCCCCAAAATGTTAAGGACATCCTAGTTTAGAGACGAATGGAAACCTAGGTTCACAGCAGCACACTTCATAACAGCTAAATCTTGGGAGCAACCTATAAGTCCATCAATAACTGACTGGGGAATGAAAGTGTGGCATTTATGCACAATGCAGTAGTACGCTGCAGCAAGGAGGGATGCATTTGAGTCGTTTGTAGTAAAGGATGCACTTTTAAGACCGTAGCATTAAGTTTAACAAATCAGATATAGCAGGTTAAACTTCATAAGAGAAAAAAAAAAAAAAAATATATATATATATATATATATATATATATATATATATATATATAATTAGAGAGCTAAACAAAAGATAAATGATAGACAAATGACAGATGATATATGATAGATAGATAGATAGATAGACAGATGGACAGACAGAAATGAGACAGTTCTTTTGCAGATCAGCATAGAACCAAGACACTGAGGAAGGAGACACAAAAGTAAGATATGTAAGTGTACCAATTCTTACAATAAATGTAATCATTATATACTGCAACAATGCATAATAAAGACTAAAAAATTTTAAAAGGAAAGTTTTTAAGGACTTAAGGGTAGATAAAGAGTTCATGAACAAAAATCAAATTGTGCAAGAAATACTTCAAAGAACCATCAATTGGGATCTTTTCTAAAATGTTTCTGCATGTCTAAAGAAGTCACCAACAGAGTAAAAAGAAAACTCATGAAGTGGGAGACGATTGTAGCAGACTGTCTGTCAGACAAAGGACTCCTACCTAGAACATATAAATAATTTTTAAAAATCAGACCACCAAAATTCAAAGACCTTGTCCAAAAATGGCCTTCTGAAAGCTGGTGAGATAGTTGGGCAGACTAAGTGCCTACTGAGGCAAGCACAAGAACTGCCTCAATCCCTGGCACTATATGCCATGCTGGTCCTGCCCCCAGGTGTGCTAACCCAGCCACCAAGTCCCAGTGTGGTGACACAAGCCTGCAATCCCAGTGACAGGGAGGCTGAAAACAGGAGGATCACTATGAGTCTGAGCTTTATAGTGAGACCCTGTACAAAAGAAAAAATAAAGAAAAAAATGAGTGAAAGAATGGCTATCACCAAGAAGTCAACCAATAACAATTGCTAGAGAGGGTGTGGGGGGAAAGGGACTCTTCTCTGCTGTTGGTGGGAGTGTAGGCTGGTATAAGCATTACCAAAGTCAGTTATGGAGATTGCTCAAAAAAATGATTGGTCATCCTACTCAAATTGGCTATCTCCTTCCTAGGAATTTTTCAAAAATAACTGAAATAATCATAGCACAGTGATAGGTGCACCTGTATTTATAGCAGCACAGTTTGTCATGGCTAACTCTTGGAAACAGCCCGAGAGGTCAGCAGCTGAGGAATGGATAAAGAAGATGTGGTATTTTTACATATTGGAATATTACTCAGCTATATAAAAGATAAATTTGAGGCATTTATAGATAAATGGATGCAGCTGGAGACTATACTGGTAAGGGCAACAAATCGGATCCATATGTGCAAACATCGTATTATCTCACTAGTGTGAGCACATGAAAGAGTAATGAAAATCTGGAAAATAACAACAGATGCTGTGACACGGAAAGAAAATTTTAGTTGGAAGGAAAAGTTTGGTGAGGAAAAGGGCAAATGAAAGAAGGGAATATATATGTAGGTGTATATATGCAGAATCATTCAGATAATTGTATTGTCAATTTCTGCTGGTCTTCTAAAAAGAGCAGTTAATGCTTCATCTTTTTTCTTTTTTCTTTTTTCTTTTTTTTTTTTTTTTTTTTTTTTTTTTTTTTTTTTTTTTTTTTTTTTTTTTTTTTTTTTTTTTGTGGGACCAGGTTTAAACTCAAGACCTTGCACTTGCCCAGCAGGCACTTGTGCCTCGGAGCTATCTCCCCAGCTCCCAGCTCCCAGTGCTTAATCTTTTTTAATCCAAATATTTTTCCTCTTTTGAATTTCTTATGACACTTATGTTACTGTTTTGTTTCTTTTTTCTTTAAACAAATCTTACGGGTTCATATCCAGTAATCTGTAAAACTAATTTGAAGATAGCATCACGCAATACAGCAATCACCACTGAATTCCTATGACTTTGTTTAGTGAAATCTTGTATCATTTCTAATACTGTTTTTTTTTTCCTATCACTATTTTTTGTTCTTTAAAAATAAAAGAAATATAAAGTAAATTTTAAAAATAAAAAGGAAGGTTTATAACAAACCTGAGAAGAATAAATAATAATTGGCAT